>QNTS01001184.1:308037-326040 GCA_003317085.1 Hucho hucho
TTATGCATTTGAGCCTATCCAAAGATGATTTAGTTGAGCTGAGATACTTTTCTCTGTGTAAAAAATCAGACTATTTGTTTTACTTCTTGAAAACATTTCAATAAATGCAACTAACTTGTCGGTCTAATGTAGTCTCAGGCTGGTCACTATATCGCCCAGCACTGGACACAAACTCATGAGGTTCGGAGTGATCTGCTTAGACCACTGCACTATGGCAGATCACAATGCTCTAGCAAGAATTATTAAGAATATTATGAATACTGATGATACATAGGCACGTCATTTTGTATTATTATGTTTTAAGCCTTCCCCAAAACATAGCCCTAAACTTTACCACTCTGAATTAATTCCTGAACTGTTAACCTTTGAGTTGTTTCTGTTTTAATCCTCTAACCACATGGAATGAATGTGTCAAAAATAGACATTGATCCATGAGTCAAAGAGCAGTGGTATGAATTTGAATGCCAACTCTGACATATACGTGGCAGGGTCAGTGGCTGTAACTGCTGGACCACACAGGAATTGAGGAAAACAATAATTTATTCTGCCTATTGCTTGCCTTCAACAGATAATACAAATATTTATCTTAAAACAACTGATTTTTCCTAACAAAAAATACATCTACCCTCTGCAAATATGCCTGTTTATTATAATCCACATTAGAATTCACACGAGACACGCCGTAGCCTTCACTTAGCCTACATATGATACAATGTAGTTATGGTACTGCTTTGTATACAAACACGCTTGCAGCTGCCCACTGGTACAATTCTAAATATTTCTTCAGATATTCAAATCCTCCTGCTGCAGGATTATTTTCCTCTTGCGGCAAAAGGGGTCCATTTAAGATCTGACATCTGTAGTGGTATATGTATGGTAAGTAATGGTAGTGGTGTATGTGTGATAAGTAGTGGTAGTGGTGTATGTGTGGTAAGTAGTGGTAGTGGTGTATGTATGGTAAGTAGTGGTAGTGGTGTATGTGTGGTATATAGCCGGCGGCAAGTAGCTTAGTGGTTAGAGCGTTGGACTTGAAACCGAAAGTTTGCAAGATTGAATCCCTGAGCTGACAAGGCTAAAATCTGTCATTATGCTTCTGAACAAGGAAGTTAACCCACTGTTCCTAGGCATTCGAAGAAAATAAGAATTTGTTATTAACTGGCTTGCCTAGTTAAATAAAGGTTAAAAAAAAAAGTTGTGGTATATGTGTAGTGGAATGTACAGTTGAAGTCGGAAGTTTACATACACTTAGGTTGGAGTCATTAAAACTTGTTTTTCAACCACTCCACACATTTCTTGTTATTGTACTATAGTTTATGCAAGTCGGTTAGGACGTCTACTTTGTGCATGACACAAGTAATTTTTCCAACAATTGCTTACAGACAGATTATTTCACTTTTAATTCACTGTATCACAATTCCAGTGGGTCAGAAGTTTACATACACTAAGTTGACTGTGCCTTTAAACAGCTTGGAAAATTCCAGACAATTATGCAATTGCTTTAGAAGCTTCTGATAGGCTAATTGACATCATTTGAGTCAATTGGAGGTATACCTGTGGATGTATTTCAAGGCCTACCTTCAGTAAGTTAAGGCTTGGTCGCAAATGGGTCTTCCAAATGGACAATGACCCCCAAGCATACTTCCAAAGTTGTGGCAAATGGCTTAAGGGCAACAAAGTCAAGGTATTGGAGTGGCCATCACAAAGCCCTGACCTCCCATAGAAAATTTGTGGGCAGAACTGAAAAAGCGTGTGCGAGCAAGGAGGCCTACAAACCTGACTCAGTTACACCAGTTCTGTCAGGAGGAATGGGCCAAAATCCATCCAACTTATTGTGGGAAGCTTGGGGAAGGCTACCCAAAACGTTTGACCCAAGTTAAACAATTTAAAGGCAATGCTACCAAATACTAATTGAGTGTATGTAAACTTCTGACCCACTGGGTGATCCTAACTGACCTACGACAGGGAATTTTTACTTGAATTAAATGTCAGGAATTGTGGAAAAACTGAGTTTAAATGTATTTGGCTAAGGTGTATGTAAACTTCCGACTTCAACTGTATGTGGTAAGTAGTGGTTGTTGTATAAGTGTGGTCAGTAGTGGTAGTGTGGTAAGTAGTGGTAGGGTTATATATTTGTGGTAAGTAGTGGTATATATGTGGTAAGTAGTGGTATATGTTTGGTAAGTAGTGGTATATGTATGTTAAGTATTGGTAGTGGTATATGTGTGGTAAGTAGTGGTATATGTATGGTAAGTATTGGTAGTGGTATATGTGTGGTAAGTAGTGTTATATATGTGGTATAAGTAATGGTAAGAAACTGACCTGGTCAAGTAGAAAGCGAACAGGTTGGCCTGTAGAAGGTTCTGTGACATGATGTTGTCCATGACGGGAGTTTCTTGTCCGGCTGAGATGGAAGGATAGGACAGTCCCAGGATACCATCAAACTTGGCCACAACAAAGGTCTGACCTGGCTCGTCAGTGCTCAGACCAATCTCCTGCTTGGTGAGGATAATACCACCAACCTAAAGAGGTGACAAACAACATACACACTCAGCATCATGGAAACACTTTGATTTTATTAGAATGGAAGTAAATGTACTGTTGTGGCTTTTTATTGCATGTAGTGAGGAATAACTGTGGTAGAATTAGTTAAGTATTTGTAAGGTTGTTATGGTGGGACTCACGTTAACGGTGTCGTATCCGAAGACTCCACTGAGACTGCCAGCTCCGTAGGGCAGGTAGAAAGTCTTCCCATAGGCTGAATAGGTGGACGACTGCTGGGGGTTGAACTTTGTGTGGGTGTCTGCAGGAGGAAGGGACACAAACAACTTTAAAGAGGAAATATACTGTCTACAATTAATTTATCTGGGAAGTGTGTAGAAGTGACAATGGATTTAAATATCTCTGATAGTAGTAGTAGTAGTAGTAGTAGATGTACTGTAGTAGTACAGTAGTAGTAGTAGTAGATGTACTGTATTAGTAGTAGTAGATGTACTGTAGTAGTAGTAGTAGATGTACTGTAGTAGTAGTAGTACAGTAGTAGTAGTAGTAGTAGTAGATGTACTGTAGTGCTGGTAGTACTGTAGTAGTAGTAATAGTAGCAGTAGTAGTAGAACAGTTAGTAACATTTATTATTGAGGAAGTAGCATTGATACACATAGTAGGTAGTTGTAATATTAGCTAGCAGTGACTTTCATTGTCATGAAGCTATCCAGCTGTACTCACTGCAGGCCTGAGTGTTGCAGAGTACAGAGTCAACCCACAGGTTGGCAGAGCCAGTGTCAAACAACACCTGGAAGGACTGGGGGGGAGTACCGATGCTGATGGCTCCGTAGTAGGTGGTCTGGAAAACACAACAGGGAAAATACAGTTGACAAAAGATAGAGGTGCTGCTAATACGTTCAGACAACAACGCATCAGATCTAGAGTGGTTGGCGTGGTTTAGACTCTACATCATGGAGTTAGACGTTATCTTGACATGGTTGTCATCTAGTTAGACCTAGAATTCACATTTTCTACATGAGCCTACATCATAGAATTTCATTCTGGAATATGAAAATAGACTACTGTGGACGTAGACAGATAGGACATCGAGTAACATTCTAGATAGACAATAAGCTTGGGTTTAGAGCATGTACGTACGTCGGCGTAGTTGTTGATGTACATGGTGGTGGAGCCAGCGAACTCGTCAGGAAAGTATTTGAGAGCGGGGTCTTGGTAGGGCAGGTGTTCTCCCTTCTCCATCATTCTCTCACGGATTGACTTATGCTTCACCAGAGGGATCCTAGGATAACAAGCACACAGATACACTCAGATTGTCATATGAGGTGAACTATGAGAGATTAGAAAATAAAATTGTGTTTTAGGGAGAATGTAGGGGGAAAAGAGCAACTGGATGGAGTGAAAATGTGAAATAGAAGGAAAGTGAGAGGCTACATTATTTGAAGTGAGAGAGAAAGAGATATGTGTGGTATTGTATGTAGTGGTTGGAGTACTAACCTGTGGATTCCCTCAGCGAGCACAGCACATACCAGCACAATAACGATACACTTCATGGTCACTCCTGAAATCACAACCAGTGGTGGATACACCTTAGCTTTGGTCAGGACTGTTCTTATATACTGTACCAAACACACATATGTGCACACATGAATGCAAGCGGGTGTGGTAATGTTAACGCGTGAGTGTGTGTGTGTACACATCCCTTATTAGACTTAAGGAGGTGACTATCAGCTCCGTTTCCCCCTGACTCCACATTCTCTATTCAGTGTGCAGGCAAGCCACTACTCCCCTGTACCGATAGCAGCGCTAACCAAACAGTACTATTAGTTTACTGAACCTTTATAAGGGAGATTACCAGATTAGATTCAAGGCTCTGTTTCAACAAACTGAACGCAATGGTAAATTTTTTCGCTTACGGTAGCGCTATAGGTTCATCGGTGTCAGAAGTGTTTTTGCTATTTTCACAACCACTACGACGTAAAAGTGTCAAGTGTATCTTAAGGTTACGAATAAAGGTTTTAAGGTTTTAAGGTTACGAATCAACATTTTGTTTAATTGTGGCCTGGGGTGTTCTAGTGGTTAGGGCCGCAGTCTTCAGCACGCACATGCAGTACCAGTTTGGACACACCTACTCATTCCTGTGTTTTTCTTAATTTTTTACTATTTTCTACATTGTAGAGTAATAGTGAGACATGAGAACTGTGAAATAACACATATGGAATCATGTAGTAACCAAAAAAGTGTTAAACAAATCAAAATGTATTTTATATTTGTCACGTCCAGGCCTGAGTTTTACAGGCTGGCGTGTTTAGTTTAGTTTTTGGTGTAGGGTTTTTTGGTTCTAGGTGTGAATTTCTATGTTGGGTTAATGGTTCCCAATTAGAGGCAGCTGAGTGTCGTTACCTCTAATTGGGAACCATATATATGTTTGTGGTTTTTCACTAGGGTTTTTGTGGGTATTGTTTGATGTTTGGTTCTTAGCTTAAGTGTTTATTATATGTTCTGTTATCTTTGTTTGTTATTTTCCCAGTTACGTAAACAAATAACGAACGAAGATCGTAACAACGGAACAAAAAACCCTACACCAAAAACTAAACTAAACACGCCAGCCTGTAAAACTCAGGCCTGGACGTGACAATATTTGAGATTCTTCAAAGTAGCCACCCTTTGCCTTGACAGCTTTGGACACTCTTGGCATTCTATCAACCAGCTTCATGAAGTAGTCACCTGAAATGCATTTCAATTAACAGGTATGCCTTGTTAAAAGTACATTTTTGAAATTTCTTTCCTTCTTAATGCGTTTGAGCCAATCTGTCACGATCTTCTTTAGTGATGGACCAAGACGCAGCGATGCTTCCAGTATACATATTTATTAAACGTAACTGGGAAAAATAACAAACAGAACGAACGAAGATCGTAACTTAGACCAATAACTAGAAATACACTTAAGCTATGACCAAACAATAACCCACAAAACCCTTCTGTAAACTACAAACATATATATGGTTCCCAATTAGAGGTAACGACACTCAGCTGCCTCTAATTGGGAACCATTAACCCAACATAGAAATAAACAACCTAGAACAGAAAAACCCCTACACCAAAAACAAAACTAAACATGCCAGCCTGTCAACTCAGGCCTGGACGTGACACAATCAGTTTTGTTGTGACAAAGTAGGAGTGGTTTACAGAAGATAGCCGTATTTGGTAAAAGACCAAGCCCATATTATGGCAAGAATCTAAATAAAATACAATTTTATTGGTCACATACATATATTTAGCAGATGTTATTGTGGGTGTAGCGAAATGCTTGTGTTCCTTGCTCCAACAGTGCAGAAGTATCTAACAGTTCACAACAATACACACTAATTATCATGTATGAAGGTAAGACCCAGATGCAGACAACGTTGAATTTACATTGGTGTAATAATCCAACAGGTGCAGGCAATAGACAAGTCAAGGCTGGCAGGGGTCAGGTAACCAGAGGTGGGACAACGGTACCAGACGGCAGGCAGACTCGGGGTCAGCGTAGGCAGAGGTCAATAATCCAGAGGTGGGGTAAAGGTACAGGTCGGCGGTCAGGGTCAGGGTCAGGCAGAGTGGTCAAGCAGGCGGGCCTAGAGTCAGGACAGGCAAGGATCAAAACCAGGAGGGCGAGTAAAAGAGAGACTGGGAAAAGCAGGAGCTGAGTCAAAAACGCTGGTTGACTTGACAAACAAGATGAACTGTCAATAGACGACCAGAGAATACACAGGGGATAATACACAGGGGATAATGGGAAAGATGGGCGACACCTGGAGGTGGTTGGAGATAATCACAAAGACAGGTGAAACAGATCAGGGAGTGACACTAATCTAAAAGTAAAAGAATGGAATTAAGAAATATATAAATATTAGATCGAGCAATGCCGGAGTGGCATTGACTAAAATAGAATAGAATACAGTATATACATATGAGATGAGTAAAGCAGTATGTAAACATTATTTAAACATTTTTCAAATTAATAGTGTTCAATTATTAAAGTGGCCAGTGATTTAAAGTCTATGTATGTAAGGATCGACACGAGAAGAGGCGAGAAGAGACGAGAAGCAGGTACAGGGTGTGAACATTTAATGGCAACGGATATGGAACAGGACAGTACAGCGTCTGGACATGAACACATAACGACGTTAATGCTGACATAGGGAACAAACGGGGGAGCAGACAGTTATAGATGGGGCAATCAACAAAGGGAAGGAGTCCAGGTGAGTCCAATGAGCGCTGCTGCGCATAATGATGGTGACAGGTGTACGTAATGAAGGACAGCCTGGCACCCTCGAGCGCAGGCGTGACAGTACCCCCGGTGTCCCACCTGGGCAAGCCTTATTGGCCGACCGGGGCATGTCCGCTGGACAAGCCGGCTGGGGCGTAGAAGCCCGGCGAACTGGCAGAGGCGTGGGAGCCTGACGAACCGGCATAGGCATGGGAGCCTGGCGAGCCGGCTGAGGTGTGAAAGCCCTACATTCCCGCTGAGGAGTGGGAACCTGACGAACCGGCTGAGGCGTGGGAGCCTGATGGCTGGCTGAAGCATGACGTTTGGTGTACTGGGCCCACCGAGGAAAGACGACCTCTCGAGCCAGCTAAGACCTCTCGAGCCAGCAAAGCTCGACGAGCTAGCTAAGGCACCCCTGGTTCCCTCGCCAAGGGCACCAGGACGCGACATCACCAACCAAAGTTCCCTGATGCTTCTTTTAGTGGTTTCAGCATTCTTTAAGGCTTGATGCTGGTAGAGACGAGAAGCAGGTACAGGGAGTGAACATTTAATGGCCACAGACATGGAACAGGACAGGACAGCATCTGAACATGAACACATAACGACAATAATGCTGACACAGGGAACAAACAGGGGAGCAGACAGTTATAGACGGGGCAATCAACAAAGGGAAGGATTCAATGTGAGTCCAATGAGTGCTGCTGTGTGCAATGATGGGGATAGGTGTGCGTAATGAAGGGTAGCCTGTCGCCCTCAAGGACAGAACTAGAGGGAGAGCAGGAGCAGGCGTGAAAATGTATATATGGCATCAGCCTTTAAGGTGCAGGGTTATGTAACCGGGTTGAAGCCGGCTTGGCCACTTTAATAAATGGATCACTAGTCACTTTAAATATTGTCACTTTAGTAATGTTTACTTATCTTACATTACTCATCTCTTATGCATATACTGTATTTTATACTGTCTATTGCATCTTGCCTATGCCGCTCTGTCATATTATTTATATATATATCTTTTTTAAACTTTGTTTATAGATTTTCAGATATAACGACATAAACAGTACAACCCCAACCCCTCATTCTCTCATCCATCCATCCACTCCCTTCCTCCTATCCTCCACTCCCTCCCTCCCTCCCTCCCTCCCTCCAAACCACCCAACCATCAAGGCATCTGTAAAAGTAAGTTTAATAAAAAAGAAAAACAGAAACAAACAGTAATAGAAACAGAAACAATAGACAAAACAATTTAATAAAAATTATCAGCACAAATGGCCACTAGAACAGACATGACTGCTTACCAAACTAAACAAGTTACACTATGTAAAAGACAGGCTCTCAACGTATTGTATTAATGGTGGGCCAGGTTAAATCTAACTTTTGTTGGGACCCATGCACAGTATACCTAACCTTCTCCAGAGGCAGAGATGACATCACCTCCTTAACCCACAGCATAAAGGGCGGCTTTGCAGACGTCCAGTCTATCACGCCTGATGCGTTGTAGCATTCTGGTCTAAGGGAAGTACCCCAAAAATATCAGTGACCGGTTTGGGGCTAACAGTTGTATTACACATATGTGAGAATGCCTCAAAATTTGGATCCCAGAGGCCACTCAAAGATTGGCATGACCAAAACATGTGTCCCACAGTTGCTGGACATCTCAAACACTTGGGGTCAACATTTGGGTATATTTTTGCCAATCTGTCATTTGAGTAATGGAGACGGTGCAAAACCTTAAACTGAATAAACCCATGCCTTATGCAAAATGAAGATGTGTGGATACGCTCAATACTTTGTTGCCATATATCACCGGGTAGCTCGCCGCCTATGTCTTGCTCCTATGCAGATTTTGTATTTGCAAAGGAAGGCGAATTAATGTTCTGTATTATGTCGTATAATCTGGAGATTTTGCCCTTCAGATAAGGGTTAAGATCTAAGCACCTCTCGACTGGACACTTAGTAGGCTCGATTGGAAATTAAGTGAAATGTTTTTTGGCAAAGCTACAAGTTTGCAGGTATCTAAAAAAGTGGGCATTGAGAATATTATGGTCAACCCTCAGAGTATCGAATGAGACGAATGTGTTATCAACAAATAGGTCACAAAAAAACACCAGACCGTTCCTAGGTCAGAACTGGAATGGCGTGTCAGTCTGTTACGCTGGGAAGAGATGATTAGATGTTAATGGAGAGAAACCGCTTGCTTGTTTAAGGCTAAAGTGACTTTGGAATTGGGACCAGATTTTAAGGGAGTTCTTAACAATGGGGTTCAAAACATGGGTGCCAAGGTTCATGGACATTGGGAAGCACAGGAGCGAGACCAGAGAAGTTGGAAGACTTGACGGTAACTCTATGATGGCCCAAGTTGGGCCATCCTTTTTTTAAAAAGTAGAATCCCAATAAACACATATATTTTCTGACCAGTAGTAGTGTAAACAATTAGGAATGCCCAGCCCGCCTGTGGGTGTCGGTCTCTCTAGATATACCTTAATCATTCGTGGATTTGACTTATTCTAAATGAAGTTGGAAATGTAGCTGTCCAGATGTTTGAACATCGACTTTGGCAGAAAAATGGGAATCGTTTGGAAAAGTACAAAACCTACGTAGTAAAGTCATCTTAACAGAATTAATGCGACCTGTTAATGAAATGGGAAGAGACGACCACCTTATGAAATCCTGCTTTGTGCGCTCCAGGAGTGTTTTGAAGTTATGTTTAAACAGAGTCTTAAATGACCGTCTGACCTTTATCCCCAAATAAGTAAAGACCTGATGCTCCACCTTAAATGGGAAATTGGCATACCCAATTCTTTCTGTTAACTGATTAATGGGGAGGAGCACACTTTTTGTTAGGTTTAATTTATATCCAGAGAAGGTCCCAAAATCTTGTAGCGTGTCCAAGAGATAGGGTATAGACTCCACAGGGTTAGAGATGTATAGAAGGAGATCGTCTGCGTATAAGGACACCTTGTGAGTTATGTTGCTCCTTAATATTCCCTTAATCCTCTCCTCTGCCTGCAGGGCGATAGCAAGAGGCTCAATAGCCATATCAAATAGGAAAGGGGATAAACAGCAACCCTTCCTGGCCCCTCGGTGGAGAGGGAAGTACAGTATATACAGTGGAAAGAAAAGGTTTTGAACCCTTTGGCATTACCTAGATTTCTGCATAAATTGGTCATCAAATTTGATTTGATCTTGATCACAACAAAAGACAAACATAGTGTGCTTAAACTAATAACACACAAATGATTGTATTTTTCTTGTCTGTATTGAATACATAATTTAAACATTCACAGTGTCTATGGGTCCGGGCGTCTCCCCCTTCTTCAGTGCGGACTGTATGCCTCTGTCGCACGGTCAAGGGTGGGGGCGTAATCAAGGCCTAGGAATTTCCTGTAGCAGTTTAGCTATGGACAGGGTAGGCCGCCTACGGTCTCGAGTCCCTCTCTCTCGCCAAAAATGCGACCGTTCCCACAGCACTGTCTGTTCTCGAGGTCCACAACCTTGGAAGTGAGTTTGACGACATCTGATGATAGCCGGTGGACTTGCTCTTCCAGTGTCACCACTTTGTCGGAGTAAGTATTTGCGCCATCTTCCTGGCTATTCAGGTGTCGATCTTTATGTTGACCTCTGTGTCAATAGTAGCTATTTGTGCGAGTAGGTCAGTGGATAATGACTCCACCTTAGCCAGCACAGTCTGTTCAGATTTAATGATCGCCGCCAAGTATTAATAGTAAATTGTTCGCCCTGGATAGGAGCACTGAGAATACGCGTCTTCACATGTTGCTGCTCACCAGCACCCCCCATATGTACATATTCTTATTGTGTATGTGACCAATTAAATTTGATTTGATGAAACTGGTTCTCATGAGGACCGCCACAGGAAAGGAAGACCCAGAGTTACCTCTGCTGCAGAGGATAAGTTCATTAGAGTTAACTGCACCTCAGATTTCAGCCCAAATAAATGCTTCACAGAGTTCAAGTAACAGACACATCTCAAAATCAACTGTTCAGAGGAGACTGCGTGAATCAGGCCTTCATGGTCAAATTGCTGCAAAGAAAGTACTTTAAAGTACTATTTAAGTTGCTTTTTTGAGGTCTCTGTACTTTACTTCACTATTTATATTTTTGTCAACTTTTAATTTTACTACATTCCTAAAGAAAATTTACTTTTTACTCTATACATTTTCCCTGACATCCAAAAGAACTCGTTACATTTTTAATACTCAGCAGGACAGGAGAATGGTCCAATTTATACACTTATCAAGAGAATATCCGTGGTCATCCATACTGCCACTCATCTGACGGACTCACTTCATTTGTAAATGATGGCTGAGTTTTGGAGTGTGCCGCTGGTTATCCGTGAATACAAAAGACACAAAAATTGTGCCGTCTGATTTGACTAGTTTAAGGAATTTGAAACGATTTAGTCTTTTACTTTTGCTGTAGCTCATTTGGTAGAGCATGGTGCTTGCAACGCGAAGGTTGTGGGTTTGATTCCCATGAAGGTACTCTATGAAGTAAAGTAGGAAAATGTATGCACTCATTACTGTAAATCTCTGCTAAATGACTGTAATCTAATCAGATTTTTTGATACTTAAGTATATTATAGCAATTGCATTTTCTTTTGATACTTAAGTGTATTAAAAACAAATACTTTTAGACTTTTACTCAAGTAGTATTTTACTGGTTGATTTACTTGAGTCATTTTCCATGTTCTACTCTTACTGAAGTTTGACTTTGAGTACTTCTTCAACTGTGTATTTGTTTCAAAATGGCTCTGAAAGAGTGGAGATTTCCATTGTTTTGGCTGTGTCATTGGAAATCCCCTAGCTACTGCATAATAAGCACTTAGTCTTAATCAGTAATACAGATATAAAGCACAATACACTGAGATATGACCACCTCTCCAAGGTCATGAATAACAATGTGCAAGGAAATAGTTCTACAGATATTGTAATGTTAACATAATTGGTACCGAAACAACAGTCCTGTAAGTATTTTTTAATCACAGTAAAGAGTGCCTACAAAGGCCTGAATAGTTTATTTCAGACAGCACTTCATATTTGATGACATACCTAATTCTGTCCCTGTATCACCCTGTAGGCTGCTGCTGGTCAGGAGCTGTTTGTGTGTGTGTGTGTGTGTGTGAACTTGTCATGATTGTTGATTTAGCACAGATTTTGTCACTGATTGAGCTTTGATAAGGTATGCAGTTCTGCCCTGATTTAGACAGTTATCTAGCTTCACATTTCTACCCCTGATGTATTTTCTGATTACCCTACTTCACAGTGGCTCTGTATACATCTGTACTAGGCCCTGTCTGGACTGTCCTGTCCTCACTAGAGACCTGCAATGCAGCATTTCCCTCTGAGTCTCACACAGTCTCTTACTAATGGAGTAGAGAGCTGAGCCTCTGTTGAATCTAATGGACCACAGATATACAGATGTTCCATTGAAACTAAGAAAACAGGATGATGAACTAATTTAAGCACTGTTGTGTCTGTAAACTTGGGACCTGAAAAAATTGAGAATAGTGCTGAACTCCTCTGTCTGCTTAGAGAGCAAAGCAAAAGATGGAGGGTGTGTGAGTCCTTGTGTCTTGTGTGTCTGGTAAATGAAGCACAGACCCAGACAGACAGTGACAGGCCATATCTCAGAGCAGGCTTCCCCAGGGTCGGAGCAATCTGTGTGGACATGAGTCAGAGAGATGCTCCCCTTTGAAGGGTGGAGGGGTCAGGTACATGAGGACTGGGGGTGAAATCACAAATTGGTGTGTGTGTGTGTGTCACAAACGTGTGTGTGTCTCTGCTATCTCTGCTCCTGACAATCAGTTTAAGCCAGTTAATGATGAGTGTGTGTGTGTGTGTGTGTGTGTGTGTGTGTGTGTGTGTGTGTGTAGAAACAAACAAAAACATGCACACACACACACCAGCCCCTGACCATGTTACAGAGACAATGAGAGCTTGTTAGGAGAAATTAAATGTTGAAGCTTTCATTAAAGCCCCTTTCACAGGGAGGATACTTAGGACTTAATGCCATTTAACAGATGGTGTAACGTCTGCTTCAATATCACACCTTCAAACACGTAGATCCCCTGAACGCAGCTCACTTTCCAGATCCCAATCACCTGAATTCTAATCACCTGTTCACACAACTGTATTTCATTATCACACACTATTTAGTTCAGTTCTTTGCACCCCATCACTGAGGTATTGTTTGTTTTGTGACACAGTCTTCAGAACGGTGTTTTTCCCGTGATGTTCTCCTCCCGTTTATGATAGTTTTTGCCTGCCTCACTAACAACGCCTTTTGCCTATTCCCTGCCTGTACTTTAACCTATTGTATTTCCTGTTATCAACCTATTGCCTGATCTCCTGGATGATGTTACTAGCCTTTTCCCTGCCTGTACTGTTGCCCTTTTGGACCCCCTGTGTATGACCTTCTACCTGCCCCTGGACCCAGCTACCTGCCTCCTCCTGTGGTCCTTTTCAGTAAACACCTGCTGCGCCCTGCGCTTGAAACCAGCTCTCTGTCTCCCCTTGTGTTCATTACAGATGGCAAGTTGACTCTGTGATATTTAGTTATTACTGCCATTATGTAATAAATATTTCTATAGGTATGATGTGTAGATGGTTGGATATATTTACAGGCTCCAATTGGGTAAGACGCTCTTGTTGTTTTTTGTTGCTGTTTCTGGCAACAGTCAGTGGTGAATGTGTGGTGAGATTTCAGTCTGACAGGCATGACCTTGATGTGTCAGATACAGGGATTCAAAACATATAGGATTATTGTGCACTTCAATAGTTTATTCAGTCTAAATGGAAGCTTAACAAACACCAAATACATCCAGTCTTGAGATAAAATGCATTTAAGTGTCAAAAATCATGTTTTCATATTTCACTGTGTTTCTGTATGTCGTTCTCTTTTTCACTCAACTCAGAATTGCAGCTCAGCATCATGATGCAATCAGCAACATGACTGAACTTGTGTTCACATCTGATGTTGTCTGGGAGCTAGGAGGTTGTCATTGCAATGCCAGAGTGAGCTGAATGTATTAGCAGATGTTATCTAACAAAGACCACAGCTTTAACCCAATGATGTCGATGCTTGCTTTAACCCCTCTGGACCAAAGCCAAACTGACCCACAGTGGTTGCCATGGGTAATAGGTGTATTATAATGACCAGAGTGGTTGCCATGGGTAATAGGTGTATTATAATGACCAGAGAGGTTGCTATGGGTGATTCAGAATAGTTGCCTTTGGTGATTGATGTTCTAGAATGGCCATAGGTGGAGTAGATTCTGTGTGAGGTTTGGTGTGGTAGACTTCTAAGAACGGTCGGTGCCTGTGCTGGTTTGCGGTCATTGTCATGTTGGTCAGGTTTAGACTGCGGTGGCAAAGCCCACTTGGTTGCCTGTGCGGTCGTAGACGGAGTAGTACTCCCTGAGGAATACATCTCCCAAAATCCACAGGGGCTGTCCGTTCTGGGACGGCAGGTAGGTGGGGATGATCCCCACGAAGCAGACCTGGTACCCATCCTGGTTGTTCTGGAAAGAGGAGATCATTCATGTTATGTGCATGACACACAGATAAACACGCATGCATGCACACACCACACATGCATTTACTGACACATGGCTTAGGCATACACAAGGCTTATGGACCAGCTTGAGCCATCTAAAATGGACTTCATTATCCTAACATCAGTCATAGAGGGTAACACACGGACAGACACACACACACACCACACACACTAACTCACCTGCTGGATGTATGCAGTTGGCGGCAGGGGGAGGCTGACTCCATTGATGGTGAAGGTGAGAGTAGGCAGGCTGTTGATCTGGTTACAGTTCACTGTGTACTACAACAACAAACAATTCACAGACATGAGTGACACAAAACATCCCTGTACTGGTTTACTCTGGTCTGCACTGGTTTCCCCAACCTCTCGCTTCTGGATTACACTGGTTTATGATGTCAGTTAGTACTGGTTTGTAGTGGTTTATAATTGCTTCCTGCTACCTGTCCGTATTGGTCCTGCTGGGCTCCAATGGACTGCATCAGTGTTCCCATGACCTGTCCGGGTACAGTCAGCATGGAGGTGCCTGTATCCACAATGGCTTGGCAGCCCTGCCCACACCACCCTGTCTCCTGACCGTTGATCTGGAACCTGGAGATGTACAAGGATAAGTGTTAGACAGACAGACAGAGACAGACTAGCATTGACAGCGGAGTTTTTCACCCGGGCTTTTGCAGGCTCTTAGTGGTTCTGATGTCAGTGTATGGTTAAGTATGTTTGGTTGGTGTGGTTGATCCTGACCCTTGGATGCCGATCTGCCAGTATGTCTGGGCAGTGACGGGGGTCCAGTAGATCTGACCCTGGTACTTGGTGGTGTCCACTTCTCCAAACGACAGCTCACTGCCCTGCTGGCCGTCCCTGCACAGAATTTTTTTTAAAGTCATCTAACAGTTTTACAAAGAAAGAAGGCGGTTGGCAAGAAGGTGGTTCACTCTTCACAGAAGACACTTTTCTCATCAAAAAGCGTATGTCTTATATCAGTGAGATAGTTTCTGGAACAGGAATAATGAATATAACATTGATTATGTACATAATTAAGTAAGTACATTATTAAAATATATCACCTGGTCATCTAGAAAGCGAACACATTGGCCTGCAGAAGGTTCTGTGATATCTGTGTGTATTTTATATTGAGTACCGGTAGTAGTATGTGTGGTAAGTAAGTAGTGGTAGGGGTACAGATGCCAGATATTAACTTGATCACTCTTTTGTCGCTGAGAATTTTCCTGCTGCATCAGGAAATTCAAATGAGCCTTGTGGGTCCCTGAAAAAGAGCAGTTGTCTTTATCTCCATGAGGGGGCATTTGAGTCATTGAGATCAGGACTTGGTTTCAAAATAAATGTCTCTCTTTTTCGCTGAAATGCTAGGCCTAGGTCATATTACTAGTCATACACATCAACAACTGTCATTTTATGTAGCATAACAACACAAGATTGGTCTCCACTAGGCTAGGAATTACGAGCTTCAAGTGTATCCTAAGTTCAAAATGTAGTTCAATCGTGGGGTGTGTTAGGGTTGCTGCCGTCAGCTCGCACATATAAGCCTACCATGTTGGCGTGGGTTCGATTCCGGCCCACAACTTTCTGGCACAAATAACTCAATCCCCCGATATACTAGATTTCTTTACACATTTTAAGTATTGACAGTCCAGGGATATTTTACCTCTGATCTTTATAAGAAATGATCATATCAGACACTTTTGGATAACATAAATTGGAAACCAATAAAATAACTATGGGCTACACCAACATTAGTGTCGTGTCAATTCCCACAGTATATACTTTATTTATATTGTATGAAATGCTTGTCAAATAGATAAATCACCCTTAGTCTGTTCAAAAAGTACTCTAAGTAGTTCTGATTACAATACCAACCAGAGGGTGAACATATCTTGAAAGACTTTGGTTGCAAGCAGGACTAAGGTAACACAGACATCGTCTTTTAGGGCGCGGTAATAAAGTCAAAATTATTAGTCAGCTGTACAACCGAATGCCTTCAACTGAAATGTGTCTTCCGCATTTAACCCAACCCCTCTGAATCAGAGAGGTGCAGGGGGCTGCTTTAATCGACATCCACATCTTCGGCACCCAGGGAACAGTGGGTTAACTGCCTTGTTCAGGGGCAGAACAACAGATTTTTACCTTGTCAGCTTGGGGATTACGAACTTGCAACCCTCCAGTTACAAGTCCAACGCTCTAACTACTAGGCTACCTGCCTAGTGGTGAGCAATAATGGTCGCTATTGAGATAGCTGTGCGGGTGAATTTAGAGCGTGTTGATAATTTAACGGGACATCAGCTGAAGATAATCTTAGTGCCATCGATGGCTGCAATAGGTAACTTGTTATTAGATTATATTCCACTAGGCTACATTCTGAAGGCTACCCGTTAGCCTCCATTATTACATTTCTCTTGCTGAGTTGATGAGCTGATTTGGGCCATCATCTGATTGACAGATGTAGGCCTGCTGTGGAACAGTAAACATTCCTCAAGTGTGGATGCTTGTCCACGTTTTATAGTTAGGCTATGTATAATTTGTCAGTATAGTTCTGGTCTTTGGTGTGAATTGGAAGCCTGTATTGTGTGCCTTTAATATTTCATTTCTTAAAGCTGTCAAGATGTTTATGCATTTGAGCCTATCCAAAGATGATTTAGTTGAGCTGAGATACTTTTCTCTGTGTAAAAAATCAGACTATTTGTTTTACTTCTTGAAAACATTTCAATAAATGCAACTAACTTGTCGGTCTAATGTAGTCTCAGGCTGGTCACTATATCGCCCAGCACTGGACACAAACTCATGAGGTTCGGAGTGATCTGCTTAGACCACTGCACTATGGCAGATCACAATGCTCTAGCAAGAATTATTAAGAATATTATGAATACTGATGATACATAGGCACGTCATTTTGTATTATTATGTTTTAAGCCTTCCCCAAAACATAGCCCTAAACTTTACCACTCTGAATTAATTCCTGAACTGTTAACCTTTGAGTTGTTTCTGTTTTAATCCTCTAACCACATGGAATGAATGTGTCAAAAATAGACATTGATCCATGAGTCAAAGAGCAGTGGTATGAATTTGAATGCCAACTCTGACATATACGTGGCAGGGTCAGTGGCTGTAACTGCTGGACCACACAGGAATTGAGGAAAACAATAATTTATTCTGCCTATTGCTTGCCTTCAACAGATAATACAAATATTTATCTTAAAACAACTGATTTTTCCTAACAAAAAATACATCTACCCTCTGCAAATATGCCTGTTTATTATAATCCACATTAGAATTCACACGAGACACGCCGTAGCCTTCACTTAGCCTACATATGATACAATGTAGTTATGGTACTGCTTTGTATACAAACACGCTTGCAGCTGCCCACTGGTACAATTCTAAATATTTCTTCAGATATTCAAATCCTCCTGCTGCAGGATTATTTTCCTCTTGCGGCAAAAGGGGTCCATTTAAGATCTGACATCTGTAGTGGTATATGTATGGTAAGTAATGGTAGTGGTGTATGTGTGATAAGTAGTGGTAGTGGTGTATGTGTGGTAAGTAGTGGTAGTGGTGTATGTATGGTAAGTAGTGGTAGTGGTGTATGTGTGGTAAGTAGTGGTAGTGGTGTATGTGTGGTAAGTAGTGGTAGTGGTGTATGTGTGGTAAGTAGTGGTAGTGGTGTATGT
>QNTS01001184.1:327274-367001 GCA_003317085.1 Hucho hucho
GGGGACCCTCTCTGGAGGTCCCGGACAGGGGACCCTCTCTGGAGGTCCCGGACAGGGGACCTTCTCTGGTGCAGGGAGCAGGAACGAACCGTGCTGGGCTCACTAAACGCACTGGCACTCTGGTGCTGGGAGCAGGAACCGGCCGTACTGTGCCCGTCGTGGGTCCACGACGTGCACAGGGATCCTGGAGCGTGGAACAGGGCCAGGACGTGCTGGGTCCACGACGGGCACAGGAATCCTGGAGCGTGGAACAGGGACAGGATACACTGGGCCGTGAAGACGCACTGGAGGTCTCGCACGTACAGTCTGCACAACCCATCCTGGCTGAATGGATAATTTCGCCCTGCCACTGCGGGGCGCTGGCACAGGACGTACTGGGCTGTGGAGACGAACTGGAGACACAGTGCGTAGAGCTGGCGTAGGATATCCTGGTCCAAGGAGGCGCACCGGAGACCAGGAGCGCTGAACCGGCACCACTCTTCCAGGCTGCACACTCACCCTCCCCTGACTGATGAGTGGCGCTGGAAACTCTCACACCGGGCTGTGCACGCGCACTGGAGACACCGTGCGCAAAACTGCATAGCACGGCGTCTTACCAGTGCGACGCTCCCTCCGACGCTCCCTCCAGAGAGCACGAGGAGTTGGCTCAGGAGTCCCTCCTGAACTGGCCAACCTCCTTGTGTGCCCCCCCCAAAAAAATGTTTGGGGCTGCCTTTCGGACTTCCTAGCCAGGCGAGTTCCAATAAACTTCTCTCTTTCCCTGGAACGACGATAATCCTCCGGCTGAGACCAGGGTCCCTTTCCTTCCAAAATCTCATCCCATGTCCAAGATCCCTTGCCATCCAAAATCTCCTCCCATGTCCAATTTTCCCGGGTCTCTCGCTGCTTGGTCTTTTTATGGTGGGTTATTCTGTCACGATCTTCGGAAAGGACAGACCAAGGCGCAGCGAGGCATCCAGTATACATGCTTTTATTGAATAACGACGTAACTCACGTAACTGGGCAAAACAATAAACAGAGCAAAACGAAGATCGAAACATATAACATAGACTTACAACACACAGACGCTATGCCTAAACAATAACCCACAAAACCTATATGAAAACCCCAAACATATATATGGTTCCCAATTAGAGACAACGACACACAGCTGCCTCTAATTGGGAACCATTACCCCAACATAGAAATATAACACCTAGAACATAAAAAACCCTACACCAAAACCAAAACTAAACACACCAGCCTGTCTTCTCAGGCCTGGACGTGACAATTATTCTGACATTTCACATTCTTAAAATAAAGTGGTGATCCTAACTGACCTACGACAGGGAATTTTTACTAGAATTAAATGTCAGGAATTGTGAAAAACTGAGTTTAAATGTATTTGGCTAAGGTGTATGTAAACTTCCGACTTCAACTGTATGTGGTAAGTAGTGGTTGTTGTATAAGTGTGGTCAGTAGTGGTAGTGTGGTAAGTAGTGGTAGGGTTATATATTTGTGGTAAGTAGTGGTATATGTGTGGTAAGTAGTGGTATATGTATGGTAAGTATTGGTAGTGGTATATGTGTGGTAAGTAGTGGTATATATGTGGTATAAGTAATGGTAAGAAACTGACCTGGTCAAGTAGAAAGCGAACAGGTTGGCCTGTAGAAGGTTCTGTGACATGATGTTGTCCATGACGGGAGTTTCTTGTCCGGCTGAGATGGAAGGATAGGACAGTCCCAGGATACCATCAAACTGGGCCACAACAAAGGTCTGACCTGGCTCGTCAGTGCTCAGACCAATCTCCTGCTTGGTGAGGATAATACCACCAACCTAAAGAGGTGACAAACAACATACACACTCAGCATCATGGAAACACTTTGATTTTATTAGAATGGAAGTAAATGTACTGTTGTGGCTTTTTATTGCATGTAGTGAGGAATAACTGTGGTAGAATTAGTTAAGTATTTGTAAGGTTGTTATGGTGGGACTCGGTGTCGTATCCGAAGACTCCACTGAGACTGCCAGCTCCGTAGAGCAGGTAGAAAGTCTTCCCATAGGCTGAATAGGTGGACGACTGCTGGGGGTTGAACTTTGTGTGGGTGTCTGCAGGAGGAAGGGACACAAACAACTTTAAAGAGGAAATATACTGTCTACAATTAATTTATCTGGGAAGTGTGTAGAAGTGACAATGGATTTAAATATCTCTGATAGTAGTAGTAGTAGTAGTAGTAGTAGTAGATGTACTGTAGTAGTACAGTAGTAGTAGTAGTAGTAGTAGATGTACTGTAGTAGTAGTAGTAGATGTACTGTAGTAGTACAGTAGTAGTAGTAGTAGTAGATGTACTGTAGTACTGGTAGTACTGTAGTAGTAGTAATAGTAGCAGTAGTAGTAGAACAGTTAGTAACATTTATTATTGAGGAAGTAGCAGTTCATTGATACACATAGTAGGTAGTTGTAATATTAGCTAGCAGTGACTTTCATTGTCATGAAGCTATCCAGCTGTACTCACTGCAGGCCTGAGTGTTGCAGAGTACAGAGTCAACCCACAGGTTGGCAGAGCCAGTGTCAAACAACACCTGGAAGGACTGGGGGGGAGTACCGATGCTGATGGCTCCGTAGTAGGTGGTCTGGAAAACACAACAGGGAAAATACAGTTGACAAAAGATAGAGGTGCTGCTAATACGTTCAGACAACAACGCATCAGATCTAGAGTGGTTGGCGTGGTTTAGACTCTACATCATGGAGTTAGACGTTATCCTGACATGGTTGTCATCTAGTTAGACCTAGAATTCACATTTTCTACATGAGCCTACATCATAGAATTTCATTCTGGAATATGAAAATAGACTACTGTGGACGTAGACNAGTAGTAGTAGTAGTAGTAGTAGATGTACTGTAGTGCTGGTAGTACTGTAGTAGTAGTAATAGTAGCAGTAGTAGTAGAACAGTTAGTAACATTTATTATTGAGGAAGTAGCATTGATACACATAGTAGGTAGTTGTAATATTAGCTAGCAGTGACTTTCATTGTCATGAAGCTATCCAGCTGTACTCACTGCAGGCCTGAGTGTTGCAGAGTACAGAGTCAACCCACAGGTTGGCAGAGCCAGTGTCAAACAACACCTGGAAGGACTGGGGGGGAGTACCGATGCTGATGGCTCCGTAGTAGGTGGTCTGGAAAACACAACAGGGAAAATACAGTTGACAAAAGATAGAGGTGCTGCTAATACGTTCAGACAACAACGCATCAGATCTAGAGTGGTTGGCGTGGTTTAGACTCTACATCATGGAGTTAGACGTTATCCTGACATGGTTGTCATCTAGTTAGACCTAGAATTCACATTTTCTACATGAGCCTACATCATAGAATTTCATTCTGGAATATGAAAATAGACTACTGTGGACGTAGACAGATAGGACATCGAGTAACATTCTAGATAGACAATAAGCTTGGGTTTAGAGCATGTACATACGTCGGCGTAGTTGTTGATGTACATGGTGGTGGAGCCAGCGAACTCGTCAGGAAAGTATTTGAGAGCGGGGTCTTGGTAGGGCAGGTGTTCTCCCTTCTCCATCATTCTCTCACGGATTGACTTATGCTTCACCAGAGGGATCCTAGGATAACAAGCACACAGATACACTCAGATTGTCATATGAAGTGAACTATGAGAGATTAGAAAATAAAATTGTGTTTTAGGGAGAATGTAGGGGGAAAAGAGCAACTGGATGGAGTGAAAATGTGAAATAGAAGGAAAGTGAGAGGCTACATTATTTGAAGTGAGAGAGAAAGAGATATGTGTGGTATTGTATGTAGTGGTTGGAGTACTAACCTGTGGATTCCTTCAGCGAGCACAGCACATACCAGCACAATAACGAGACACTTCATGGTCACTCCTGAAATCACATCCAGTGGTGGATACACCTTAGCTTGGGTCAGGACTGTTCTTCTATACTGTACCAAACACACATATGTGCACACATGAATGCAAGCGGGTGTGGTAATGTTAACGCGTGAGTGTGTGTGTGTACACATCCCTTATTAGACTTAAGGAGGTGACTATCAGCTTCTTTTTCCCCTGACTCCACATTCTCTATTCAGTGTGCAGGCAAGCCCCTACTCCCCTGTACTGATAGCAGGGCTAACGAAACAATACTATTAGTTTACTGAACCTTTATAAGGGAGATAACCAGATCAGATAAGATAGAGGACTCTATTTTAACAAACCGAACACAATGGTAAATCTTTTTGCTGACAGTAGCATTATGGGTTCAGCGGTGTCCCCAAAAGGTTTTTCACCGAGAACTTTCGTTCTGCTTCAAGAAATTCAAATGAACCTCGTGAGTCCCAGAAAATTAGCAGTTCTCTTTCTCTCCATGGGGGGCAATTGAGTCATTGGGGTCAAGGCTTGCAATCAAAATTATGTTTTCTCTCGCTCCCTCAATCGCTAGGCCTAGGTCCTATTACTGCAACATTCAAATGTACAAAAATGTATCTGTAATGCAGCCATGTATATCCACAACCGTAGTTTTATATAGCTTAATAACCCAAGATCGATATTCTCATGTCTGAACCATTGAATTGGGACTCCATTTTGTCCCTGGACTGAAGTAGGGTGGGGGAGGGCCTTGTAGGAATTCCGAAAAGTTGAGTAGCAGTGGTCCAATGTTTTCCCAGCGGGAGTACTACAGTCAATGTGTTGGTAGAACTTCGGTAGCGTTTTGCTCAGATTTACTTTGTTAAAATCCCCAGCTACAATAAATGCAGCCTCAGGATATGTGGTTTCCAGTTTGCATATAGTCCAGTGTAGTTCTTTGAGGGCCATCGTGGTATCGGCTTGAGGGGGAATATACATGGTTGTGACTATAACCGAAGATAATTATCTTGGGAGATAATACGGTCGGCATTTGATTGTGAGGTATTATAGGTTGGGTGAACGAAAGGACTTGAGTTTCTATATGTTATCACAATAACACCATGAGTAGTTAATCATGAAACATACACCCCCGCCTTTCTTCTTCCCGGAGAGTTCTTTATTCCTGTCTGAGCGATGTACTGAGAGGCCAGCTGGCTGTATGGACGGGGATAGTATATCCCGAGAGAGCCATGTTTCCGTGAAACAGAGTATGTTACAATCCCTGATGTCTCTCTGGAAGGAGATCCTCACCCAGAGCTCATCTACTTTATTATCCAGAGACTGAACATTAGTGAGTAATATACTCGGAAGCTGTGGATGGTGTGCATGCCTCCTGAGTAGGACTAGAAGTCCACTCTGAATATCTTTTCTCTGCAGGTGGTGTTTTGGAGCAGCCTCAAACAGCTCAAATAATCAAAAAGAAACAACAGTCCATTATTACTTTAAGGTATGAAGGTCAGTCAATCCCCAAAATGTTAGGAACTTTTACATTTTCTTCAAGTGTAGTTGCAAAAACTATCAAGTGTTATGATGAAAGAAAGAAATCACTACTAAAGGACACCAATAAGAAGAAGAGACTTCTTTGGGCTAAGAAACACGAGCAATGGACATTAGACCGATTAAAAAATGTGTCCTTTGGTGTGATTACATTTTTGGTTCCAACTGCCGTGTCTTTGTGAGATGCAGAGTAGGTGAACGGATGATCTCCCCATTTGTGGTTCTCAACGTGAAGCATGGAGGAGGAGGTGTGATGGTGTGGGGGTGCGATTATTGGACTCACCTGGACTCAATCATCTCTGTCCTTAACTTCCCTATATCTGTCTGGTTCCCTGCTCTGTTCCCTGCTTCTGCAATGATTGTCTTATGTCCTTGTATACCCGCGTGCTGACGTTGTTCCTGTCTTGTTTTATGTCTGTTCCTGATTAAATGTTTGACTCCCCGTACCTGCTTTTCATCCCCGGCGTCGGGCCTTACACCTCCAGGCCATGTAAGGGCTATTTGACCAAGGAGAGGGATGGAGTGCTGCATCAGATGACCTGGCCTCCACAATCACACGACCTCAACCCAATTGAGATGGTTTGGGGTGCGTTGGACTGCAATGTGAAGGAAAAGCAGCCAACAAGTGCTCAGCATATGTGGGAACTCCTTCAAGACTGTTGGAAAAACATTCCTCATGAAGCTGGTTGAGAGAATACCAAGACTGTGCAAAGCTGTCATCAAGGCAAAGGCTAGCAACTTTGAACAATCTCAAATCTATTTTTGTTTAATACTGTTTTGGTTACTACCTAATTCCGTATGTGTTATTTCATAGTTTTGATGTCTTCAGTATTATTCTAAGTTAGTAAAAAATAGTAAAAATAAAGAAATTAGTAGGTGTGTCCAAACTTTTGACTGGTAATGTATATGTCTATCGTGTTGGTGTGGGTTTGATTCTAGCCCACACCCTTCTGGCACAAGTAACTCAATCCCCACGATTGAGTTGGTTTAGTTACACATTTCAAATATGGACAGTCTAGGATATTGTACCCCCGATCTTGATAAGAAATGACCATACCAGACACTTTTGGATAACATAAATAGGAAACAAATAAAATAATAACAGTAGGCTACACCAACATTAGTTTCCATTCATACAAAGTGACGTTAAACTGCCACAGGAGATTTGCCGTGGTAAACCAGGAAAGACTATTTCGTTGAGCTGAGACAATTTTCTTTGATGTGTAAATTATCAGATAATTACCTCATATTTGCCCTTCTCCAGAAATAGCAGAAGATATTCCATTCTATTCGATCCATGTCCGTTCTCAACATAAACTCATGGACTGTGAATCTTTCTAATAGTTTGTTTTTAATCAAATTAAATGATAAAACAATCAATCCGTTTTTTAAATAACAATATTTCGAGGTAAGATTGGGTCAAAACACGATATCATTAATCGAATGTCTTGTACACATTGCTTTATGCTCATGGAACACATGTAGGCCTAAGGGCTCTTCGACCTGAGGCATGGATGTTTTTCCTATCCATTGAACATAGTTTATTAAATAGTATACAGTAACCCTACAATAAGCCTAGTTATAACAAACATGTACCCAATCTAGTTTTTGTTATTGACTTTAACATGGAAATATTTGTCTACACACATTGCATTCGCATTTCTTAAATGCACTGCATATTCGAGCCATGAACAATTCAAATCAAATCAAATGTTATTTGTCACATACACATGGTTAGCAGATGTTAATGTGAGTGTAGAGAAATTCTCATGCTTCTAGTTCCGACCATGCAGTAGTATCTAACAAGTATCTAACAATTTCACAACAACTACATTACTCACACAAGTGTAAAGGAATGAATAAGAATATGTACATATAAATATATGGATGAGCGATGGCCGAACGGCATAGGCAAGTTGCAGTAGATGGTATAGAGTACAGTATATACATATGAGATGAGTAATGTAGGATATGTAAACATTATATAAAGTGGCATTGTTTAAAGTGGCTAGTGATACATTTATTACATCCAATTGGACATTGCCCAAACGTTAGGCTATAATAATTTCTGCCTACCTTCACCATTTATATGGCCTGTTATTGACCTTGCCATTTGAAAGGTAAACAACCTGGTCAATAGCCGAGGCTACCAAGGACAGCGATCAGAAACATAATGTCCAATATAAAGAAAAAATGTGAATGTCTGTTGACTGTTTTGCTGCTCATTATATTTGAATAAGACATTGGTTAAAGGCTACTGATTAGGCTACTGTGCGCCTCCTCTAACAAAATCGATGCCATAACCAACTGCGTTACTGCTTAGACCAGCGAACATTGAGTATTAAATATCATCAGAAGCACTGCTGGAAATTGGCACTTTGGCACACGTTTTTAAAGACACACCTACAACATGTCTACCCCTCCCACCTCAGCAAAAGCGAGCTGATATAAGACAGATAAATTACTGGCGCCAGGGTTGCAAAATAGCAGAGCGCTGGCTCTTACAAGTCGAAATTGCCCAGCGCTGCCTTAATACCAGCCAATAATAGAGTCCACAGTGTTGTTATTAATGGAATGTAGAAATACGATAAGATCTGATGTTTAGTCAACATGTTTGAAATACTGTATAGTGTTATGTTTTAATTACAATCTATAGGGGACTTTCAGGCAGACATCACACCACAATTGTACTATAATTCAGGAGCCATCAACTAAATACACATTTGAAAAGATGTAGCAACATTTTGGTGTGTGAAAGATGAGAGTTCGAGAGAGAGATGATAAAGAAAGAGAGAGATGGAAGAGTGAGGAAATAAAGAGTTTATACCTGTCTCTTTCAATTAAAAGTAAATGTATATGCAGTTGTGTAAAGTACTTAAGTAACAATACTTTAAAGTACTACGTAAGTAGGTATCTGTACTTTACTTGACTATTTATATTTTGGATAACTTTTACTTTTACGTCACTACATTCCTAAAGAGTGTAGATTTCCATTGTTTTGGCTGTGTCATTGGAAATCCCCTAGCTACTGCATAATAAGCACTTAGTCTTAATCAGTAATATATTTATAAATCACAATACACTGAGATATGAACACCTTTCCAAGGCCATGAATAACAATGTGCAGGGAAATAGTTCTCCAGATATTTGAATGTTAACATAATTGGTACAGAAACAACAGTCCTGTAAGTATTTTGTTATCACAGTAAAGAGCGCTCACAAAGGCCTGAATAGTTTATTTCAGACAGCCCTTCATATTTGATGACATATCAAATTCTGTCCTGCTGGTCAGGAGCTGTGTGTGTGTGTGTGTGTGTGTGTGTGTGTGTGTGTGTGTGTGTGTGTGTGTGTGTGTGTGTGTGTGTGTGTGTGTGTGTGTGTGTGAACTAGTCATGGTTGTTGATTTAGCACAGATTTTGTCACTGATTGAGCTTTGATAAGGTATACAGGTCTTCCCTGATTTAGACAGTTATCTAGCTTCACATTTCTACCCCTGATGTATTTTCTGACTTACCCTGCTTCACAGTGGCTCTGTATACATCTGTACTAGGCCCTGTCTGGACTGTCCTGTCCTCACTAGAAACCTGCAATGCAGCATTTCCCTCTGAGCCTCACACAGTCTCTTACTAATGGAGTAGAGAGCTGAGCCTCTGTTGAATCTAATGGACCACAGATATACAGATGTTTCATTGAAACTAAGAAAACAGGATGATATTTAATTTGTAGAATTTATTTTACCTTTATTTAACTAGGCAAGTCAGTTAAGAACAAATTCTTATTTTCAATGACGGCCTAGTGGGTTAACTGCCTTGTTCAGGGGCAGAACGACAGATTTTTACCTTGTCAGCTCTGGGATTTGACCTTGTAACCTTCCGGCTACAAGTCCAATGATGAACTAATTTAAGCACTGTTGTGTCTGTAAACTTGGGACCTGAAAAAATAGAGAAATAGTGCTGAACTCCTCTGTCTGCTTAGAGAGCAAAGCAAAAGATGGAGGGTGTTTGAGTCCTTGTGTCTTGTGCATGTGGAAAATGAAGCACAGACCCAGACAGACAGTGACAGGCCATATCTCAGAGAAGGCTTCCCCAGGGTCGGAGCAATCTGTGTGGACCTGAGTCAGAGAGATGCTCCCCTTTGAAGGGTGGAGGGGTCAGGTACATGAGGACTGGGGGTGAAATCACAAATTGGTGTGTGTGTGTGTGTCACAAACATGTGTGTGTCTCTGCTATCTCTGCTCCTGACATAATCAGTTTAAGCCAGTTTATGATGGTGGGTATGGTGTGTGTGTGTCTGTGTGTACTATTAACGTTCTCCCTCCTGTTCTTCCAGGCCTTCCCATGACATTAGTCTCGAGGAGTTTGATGATGAGGATCTGTCTGAAATCACAGATGACTGTGGAATAGGACTCAACTATGACTCTGATCCCTATGAGAAGGTAGGACAAAAACACACCTATACATACACATGCAAGAATGCACACAGACAAACGCACTGGCACACGCACATGAATGTAATGTAGTGAAACAGCAGGTCTGTAATTAAAATAACTTTTCTGGTGGCTATTCTGCTCTCATCATTAAATAGATTAACTTGCAGTTGGCAACAAACTACTGCTGCAAACTACTAAAATCGCCTCATAGAATAAAACAAAAATACATCTGCATTGCTTGCTGTTTGGGGTTTTAGGCTGGGTTTCTGTATAGCACTTTGTGACGACGGCTGATGTAAAAAGGGCTTCATAAATACATTTGATTGATGTCTTCCTACACATTTGAAGCAAAGCAACCTGTATGTCAGAATGTTTGGGTTTCTATGTGCGGCGTGTCAACACATGGTGATCATGGCTTTTATTAAAAGTTGCTATTGGTGACTGCCGCTCCCCTTAGGTAGTTAATAACAAGTAGAGAGAGAGGGTGAGATAGAAAAAGATCGAAATTGAAAGAGAGAGAGAGAGAGAAAGATCGAAAATGAGAGAGAGAGAGACTGCCAATTTCTGTGTTGCTCGGCTTATCTCTTATATAAGCGGCAGTGTAACTAGCTGCTAATACCTGTGTGACCTGTGCTGCCGTCATTACATTAGTGACCTTATAGATGCACTAAGCACAGCCCTGCTCTTTCATTTCCATCCTATCAACATCAGCTCCAACATCAGAGCAGAATATGAGTGGTACTGTGCTGTATTGTACAACTCAGATCCCCTCTTAGAGACCGAGATCTGGTAGGAATAATCCAGTCCTGTACTACTGGAGAAGCACTGGGTCTGTTTCCTCTCTATCATATCTCCCCCCCTCTCTCGCCCGTTCTCTCCGTCTTTGTCTCCCCCTCTCTCTCCCTCCCCCCTCTCTCCGTCTTTATCTCCCCCTCTCTCTCTCTCCCGAGTGATGTGAATGTTTTATTTGTGTGGCTCTGAGCCATGGCTGCAGCACAGGGTGAATGATCCAGTGCAGTTTGCTGCTATGCAGAGACAACCTTCCACCTCCCTCATCATTCCCTTCTACCTCTCCTCCCCTCTCTCCCTTGTCTGTCCATTCCTTCCTCCATGCTATGCAGAGACAACCTTCCACCTCCCTCATCATTCCCTTCTACCTCTCCTCCCCTCTCTCCCTTGTCTGTCCATTCCTTCCTCCATGCTATGCAGAGCGCCGCTCAGAGAAAACCTCCCTTCCTCCTACCTCGAAACCCCCTCCTCTCTTCCTCATTCCCCTTCCTCTCTTCCTCCTCTTTTCCTCCCTTGAATCCCCAAGGTATGCAGAGAGAGAGAGCGAGAGAGAGCGAGAGAGAGCGAGAGAGCGAGAGAGAGAGAGAGAGAGAGAGAGAGAGAGAGATTCTACTGTTAATCTTATGGCACAAATCTAAGCAGGATGTTTTTGCTTCTGCCTCATTAATCCAGCAACAAAAAGCCAGAGGAATCTAGTTATATTTTTTTCAGTGACATGCAAAGTCCTTTCTACAAAGCAATTTGTCAATGTGTAGAGAAGACCCTAAAAAAATACAACCTCAGAAAGCAAGTTGAGGGAAACGCTTGTATCCTTGCAATCTAAGATGTCATATTTCAAATGCAGATAACCCAACGGTGCACACAGGCCCAGTCTGCTCTGTTCAAAGATGTGTGGGTGTATGCCAGAGACGGTGTTACTCTGTGTTATGTTACATAATCAACCCCACCCCCACCACGTTGCTCATCCCCACAGAAACTAATCCTGCTGACATCAGACCGACACTCTGGATTAAACACAGAGCTACAGAGTGTGTGTGTGTGTGTGTGTTTGTGCGTGTGTGCGTTTCAAGTTGTATCAGTCGTACAGTGCATTCGGAAAGTATTCAGACCCCTTGACTTTTTTCACATTTTGTTACGTTACAGCCTTATTCTAAGATAAATTGCATTTATTTTTTCTCCTCATCAGTCTACACACAATACCCCATAAAGACAAAGCAAAAAGTGTTTTTTAGACATTTTAGCAAATGTAATAAAAAAATTAGAGAAAATATCACATTTACATAAGTATTCAGACCCTTAACTCAGTACTTTGTTGAAGCACCTTTGGCAGCGATTACAGCCTCGATTCTTCTTGGATCCGATGCTACAAGCTTGACACACCTGTATTTGTGGAGTTTCTCTCATTCCTCTCTGCACATCCTCTCAAGCTCTGTCAGGTTGGATGGGGAGCTCTTTTCAGGTCTCTCCAGAGAAGTTGGATCGGGTCCGGGCTCTGGCTGGGCCACTCAAGGACATTCAGAGACTTGTCCAAAAGTCACTCCTACGTTGTCTTGGCTTTCTGCTTAGGGCCGTTGTCCTGTTGGAAGGTGAACCTTCGCCCCAGTCTGAGATCCTGAGTGCTCTGGAGCAGGTTTTCATCAAGGATCTCTCTGTACTTTGCTCCGTTCATCCTTCCCTCGATCCTGACTAGTCTCCCAGTCCCTGCCACTAAAAAAGATCCCCACACCATGATTTTAGCCTGCACCATTATTCACCGTAGGGATGGTGCCAGGTTTCCTCCAGACATGACGCTTGGCATTTAGGCCAAAGACTTCAATCTTGGTTTCATCAGAATAGAGAATCTTGTTTCTCATGGTTTGAGAGTCCTTTAGGTGCCTTTTGGCAAACTCCAAGCGGGCTGTCATGTGCCTTTTACTGAGGAGTGGCTTCCGTCTGGCCACTCTACCATAAAGTCCTGATTGGTGGAGTGCTGAAGAGATGGTTTTCCTTCTGGAAGGTTCTCCCATCTCCACAGAGGAACTCTGAAACTCTGTCAGAGTGACCATTGGGTTCTTGGTTACCTCCCAGACCAAGACCATTCTCCCCTGATTTTTCAATTTGACCCGGGCAGCCAGCTCTAGGAAGAGTCTTGGTGGTTCCAAACTTCTTCCATTTAAGAATGATGGTGGCCAAAGTGTTCTTGGGAACCTTCAATGCTGCAGAAATGTTTTGGTACCCTTCCCCAGATCTGTACGGACAATTCCTTTGACCTCATGGCTTGGTTTTTGCTCTGACATGTACTGTCAACTGTAGGACTTATATATACAGGTGTGTGCTTTTCCAAATCCTTTCCAATCAATTGAATTTACCACAGGTGGACTCAGTCAAGTTGTGGAAACATCTCAATGATGATCAATGGAAACAGGATGCACATGAACTCAATTTCGAGTCTCATAGCAAAGGGTCTGAATACTTATGTAAATAAGGTATTTCTGTTTTTATTTTTTATACATTTGCAACAAAAATCTAAACTGTTTTTTTTTGTCATTATGAGGTATTGTGTGTAGATTGATGAGGGGAAAAAATGATTTAATCAATTTAAGAATAAGGCTGTAACGTAACAAAATGTGGAAAAAGGGAAGGGGTCTGAATACTTTCCGAATGCACTATACATATACATATACACAAACACACAAATGTTGGCACGTGTGTATACAAACAGAAACCACTGACTGTGAGAGAGGCTTAACGACTGACGATGGCTTGAGACTGGTAGATGACAATCACCCAATCAAATACAGTAAACAAACACACACACACACACACATACATACCATCATAAACTGGCTTAAACTGATTATGTCAGGAACAGAGATATGACTCTTCAATCATCTAATTTCTTAAAATACCAGAAAGGCCATTCAGTTGGAGAGAAGATTTGAAAGCTTTAAAATGTCATCATGTTTTGACAACATGCCCATGCCTTCCTCCATCATATTGGTGGAAACTGTTGCAGTTACTAATGTATTTTTGAAGATGACACAGAATGCTTTGAGAATGAAGAAAACATATATATTTTCATGTGTTCAATTATGTTTTTCCACTTGGTTGAACTGTAGTAAGCTGCGATACTTACATGCCAGCACATACACACATACTGCACATACTGTACATACTGTACATACAGAAATAATCAACCTAATACTGGTTAATTTCCCCATCACACACAGAGAAGCTAACATTGACATTCTGAATAACATGAATGATTATGTTGTAGTAGTATTATTTTTACTAACTTGGTTACTTTCACAGGTAAACATGTTCTCACAGTGATTCTTATGCAGATTGAGTAAAGAGGAGCGGAAGGGAGAGTAGAGAACACTGGCCCATAATGCTTCATTGGAGAGGAAAGGGAAGTTATTCCTGAGTCTGATTTCTCCTGACAGTTTCTGCATGTTTCCCTGCAACCTCATGACCTGACTGTGTCTGTCTGTGTCTGGGAGTTAGAAATGAGCTACAGACGAGCTCAAGAGATAGAAATGAGCTTGAGACTAAGTTGTTTTCCCTCCTCTGTTTACCCCTTATAATGAATCTCAGTGAACGCCTGGTCAGGTGGAAGCAGATGGGTAATTTTCCTGTTAGCCCTTACATTGGCATCTATCAATCTTTGGGAGTAGAAGAGAGAAATTAGTAGAGAGAAAGACAGAATGAATGAATGCAAGAGAAAGAGTGAGGGGAGTCAGTCTGTTGGGAGCAGACAGAAGACTACCAGTCCTTTGAGTCAGACCCAGGCATGAATCACTGAGCTGTGTGATAAAAGGAGTGTCTCCGTTTACCTCCCTACTCTTTTCTTTCTTTCTTATGTCTCTGCTTCGCACAGTACCTTCAGAAAGTATTCTCACCCCTTGACTTTTTCCAAATTGTGTTGTGTTACAACCTGAATATAAAATTGTGTACAATACTATGTATTAGATCTTTATATATAACTTTTACATTACCCTGCAGTTTACCTATAAAATGGGCTGAAGTAGACATACTTGGTATTCATATCACAAAATATATAAATAAGCACTCCACAATAAATTTCAATAGAAAACTTGTAAAATTAGACAAGATCCTGCAACCATGGAGAGGTAAATACAATGGCTTGCAACATGGAATTAAAATGGATTTTGGGGGGGGGGTTGTATCAATTGATTTACACAACATTCCTACCTCTTTGAAGATGCAAAATATTTTTTATTGTGAAACAAAAAAGAAATACGACAAAAAAGTAAAAAACTTGAGAGTGCATAACTATTCACCCCCCAAAGCCAATACTTTGTAGACCCACCTTTTACAGAAATTACAGCTGCAAGTCTTTTGGGGTATGTCTCTGTAAGCTTGGCACATCTAGCCACTGGGATTTTTGCCAATTCTTCAAGGCAAAACTGCTCCAGCTCCTTCAAGTTGGATGGGTTCCGCTGGTGTACAGCAATCTTTAAGTCATACCACAGATTCTCAATTGGATTGAGGTCTGGGCTTTGACTAGGCCATTCCAAGACATTAAAATGTTTCCCCTTAAACCACTCGAGTGTTGCTTTAGTAGTATGCTGAGGGTCATTGTCCTGCTGGAAGGTGAACCTCCGTCCCAGTCTCAAATCCCTGGAAGACTGAAACAGGTTTCCCTCAAGAATTTACCTGTATTTAGCGGCATCCATCATTCCTTCAATTCTGACCAGTTTCCCAGTCCCTGCCGATGAAAAACATCCCCACATTTCCTTGATGGCCAAAAAGCTACATTTTTCTCTACTGACCAGAGTACCTTCTTCCATATGTTTGGGGAGTCTCCCACATGCCTTTTGGATTATTCTTTCTTTAAGCAATGACTTTTTTTCTGGACACTTCCGTAAAGCCCAGCTCTGTGGAGTGTACAGCTTAGTGGTCCTATGGACAGATACTCCAATCTCCGCTGTGGAGCTTTGCAGCTCCTTCAGGGTTGTCTTTGGTCTCTTTGTTGCCTCTCTGATTAATGCCCTCCTTGACTGGTCCGTGACTTTTGGTCGGCGGCCCTCTCTTGGCAGGTTTGTTGTGGTGCCATATTCTTTCCATTTTTCAATAATGGATTTAATGGTGCTCCGTGGGATGTTCAAAGTTTGGGATATTTTTTTATAACCCAACCCTGATCTGTACTTCTTCACAACTTTGTCCCAGACCTGTTTGGAGAGCTCCTTGGTCTTCATGGTGCCGCTTGCTTGGTGGTGCCCCTTGCTTAGTGGTGTTCCAGACTCTGGGGCCTTTCAGAACAACTTTATTTAACTAATTATGTGACTTCTGAAGGTAATTGGTTGCACCAGATCTTATTTAGGGGCTTCATAGCAAAAGGGGTGAATACATATGCACACACCGCTTTCCGTTTTTTATTTGTATTAATTTTTTTAAACAAGTAATTATTTTCATTTCACTTGGAAATTTGGACTATTTTGTGTATGTCCGTTACATGAAATCCAAATCCAAATCCATTTAAATTACAGGTTGTAATGCAACAAAATAAGAAAAACGCCAAGGGGGATGAATGCTTTTGTACCTTTCTATTTATGGAAAAATTGCTCTGATTAACTCCTTAGTCATATCTCAGTTTACTCACTTACTTATGGCGTTGCCTACTCCTGATGATTTGTTTTTCAAATCATATGAACAAAAAAGATGTTGCTTTATCTGGGATGCTAAACCTGACAAAATAAAGTGTGCCTATCTATATAATGAATATGAATTGGGTTGGTTGAGATTATTAAATATAAAAGCACTAAACCTCTCTCTAAAAGTGTCACTTATTAAAAAGTTTTACTTGAACCCTAAATGGTTCTCAAGTAGATTACTAAGAAAAGCTCATCCATTGTTGAAAAATTGCCTTTTTGCCTTTGCGCAGATTGCCATGTTTAATTTTTTATTAATAAAAAATAATACTTTTTTCAAAGTATCTCTCTCTTTCGAACAAGCATTGCAGAGCTGGCTACAATTTCAATTTCATCCCCCTGAAAAGATAGAACAATTATTAAAACAAATATTATGCCTGAACTCAAATGTGCTGGTTGATAAAATACCTGTATTTAAGGGAAAAGGGTATTTTGTTCTTAAATGATATTGTAAATTGGAATGGTGGAGTTATGTCCATGGAGATATCAGAATTGTACGGGAAGGTTTGCTCAATCCAAGAGTACAAAAAATTTATTACAGAATTACCCCAAAAATGGAAGTGGCAGGTGGCAGCAGGAGGAGGTAGGGAACTGGTCTGTCTGCCAAATATAAAGGATCAAAACTGTTGGAGGAATAAAAATAGCATAAATAGGAAAGTATACCAGTTTCATTTGAGGACCAGGATGTTGACAGCTGTACCATACAGATTGCAAAATAGTTGGGAAGAGATTTTTGATGTACCGATTCCATGAGTTGATATATAAAACAAGGCAAGATTCAAGAGTTTGTGCTTTTCAGCTAAAATTATTATAAACCATTTATTTTGGTATTGCCCTCAGGTAGCCTGTTTCTGGTCTCAGGTTCAGGAATGGCTGAAAATGCATAGCATTGATCTGAAATTGACCCTAGAAATAGTACTGTTAGGAGATCTGGAGAGACCTGGTCAGTCAATTACTAATATACTAATACTCTTAGTAAAAGTATTTATCTTCAACTCGCAATCTGTGGATTCTATTTGATTAGATAGATTGAAATTGTACGTTAAACATCACGGCATAGTTGAAAGATATATGTTGCGTAGAAATCCGAAGAGGGTAGCCAGTAGAGATAGGTGGGATGGGCTGAGGGAAGCTGAGGGTTGGGATGTGGAATTGGAGACAAGTGTGAGTGGAGTTACTGTGCAGGAGATAGAATGATGGTCAAAGATAAAAGTCAAAAATAAAGTCAAAATAAAACATAATAAAAAGTATGTTTGAATGACACTGAGGGGCAGTGTTTTTACAGCAATTGCCGGTTTGCCTGAGGCTGATGCTATGCAGGTGTTTGTACACATACATATACACACGCTCTCATTCAAATAAACGCATACAAGAACACACACATACATGAATAGTGCCAGACATGCACACAAACATATACAGTTGGTATTGCTGTTATGATTTTAGTTGTCCTTGATGTCCTTTGCTTTTTATTATTATTTTTATTTATTTTTTGCACTGTTGTTTGCTGTTTTCTTCTGTCTTTTTCTTTTTTCTCTTTAGTTTATTCTCTTGGTTGTTGGCGCATTGGGAGGTTCTTGGGGGTGGGGAATGGATTTTTATTTTTATTTTTTTTCTACTTGTGGGAGAGTGTGGGAGGGGTCTCGAATGGTTGACGGACAGCTATTGTGGAACTGTGGGGGTTTCACGTTTTTTTTTGTCCTGGTGGGAGATCTGTCAATGTGCCCTTGAGCAGGGCATTGACCCTGGATGCTTCTGTGTATCACTCTGAATGGGAGTCTGTTGGATGACTGGTATGGTGTAGTTGTTGAGCGGGTTCACTGCAAGTATATTGTATGTTGTTTCTGTAATTCATTTTCAATACATGTTTTCACTTTGTAATTATGGGGTATTGTGTGTAGATGGGTGAGAAAAAAATAATTTATTCCATTTAGAATTCAGGCTGTATCACAACAACAAAAAGTATGAAGGTACCTTTTCTTCCCTATTCTTTCTTCTCTCTCTATCTCTCTCTCTAACAGTGATTAATGCCCCTGCACATATGTATTATTCAAGGTATGACATAGCAAAGCGGTAGAAGACAAATAGGATCTGTGGGTCTGTGTCTCTCAGATACTGTACTCTGGTAGATCTCTCCTTTATGTGCACTGATTTACAGAGAGGGAATGACATCATTGCTGGTGTTAGAAATATAATTAGGGCGATGAGAAAACCCATTAGGGTTATTAATCAATCACTAGTGACTAGATGATATTGAGAAATCAGGAGGTAATCAATATTAATCCATCTGTTTTAGGATGAATATAGATTTAATATAAATATGTGAGTTTGGTCTCCTGTTATTGGATATTTACTCGTAAAATGTGATGAACCGATAATGTGACACTAAGCAAACTATCACATTAACAAACATTACAGCAACATTTTCTCCTTCCTCTAATATAAATATAGAGAGCTGCTTCAGTTAGCCCCAACATTTCAAGTAATGCCTGCCCTCCCCTAAATGAGAGCTGAGAGTCTGGAAGTCCAATCATGCTCCTCTGAGACTATGGATCCAGGGTTTATTCTGAAACAAGAACACACTCCCAAAAACACAGCAGCGAAACACACTACCAGCCAGCCAGGTGCATGCCAGCAGACTGCTCTCAGTCGTAACCCAATGAAACACACTCTATAATGTGATTCGTAGTCATATTTTTAGAACTGTAAATGGGAGCTAGGTAGAGTATTCCATTGAAGCTGTTGTTCCTGTTGAGGTTCAGTAGAGGTATTCTCCCTATTAGTTGTGCTCTATGGGCCTGATTCTGACTTAGGAAATGTACGCCTTTCCTACGGTCTTCTCAGTAGTTCGTATTCAGACTTACCTTATCCAGGTGCGTGACAGGCTTTACAGGCGTGGTTCCCTTGCACCTGCTGAATACATTTAATTCACCCGCTGAAAACATTCCCACTTGTTGGCCAACAGATATTTGCGTGGAGTATTATTCAATAGGATTTTCAGTGCATTTATCTTAAGGCATCCATTTAAATACGGTGTACATTTAATTAGAATTTTGTCGACAGACTAGTATACATCGAAAGAACACCGGTTCAGATTATAGGGATAAATGTTAGAAATCCATCGAAATGTCCCTTTTTCAGGACCCTGTCTTTCAAAGATAATTCGTAAAAATACAAATAACTTAACAGATCTTCATTGTTTTCCATGCTTGTTCAATGAACCATAAATAATTAATGATCATGCACCTGTGGAACGGTCGTTAAGACACTAACAGCTTACAGACGGTAGGCAATTAAGGTCACAGTTGTAAACTTAGGACACTAGAGGTCTTTCTACTGACTCTGAAAAACACCAAAAGAAAGATGCACAAGGTCCCTGCTCATCTGCGTGAATGTGCCTTAGGCATGCTGCAAGGAGGCATGAGGACTGCAGATGTGGCCAGGGCAATAAATTGCAATGTCCGTACTGTGAGACGCCTAAGACAGCGCTACAGGTAGACAGGACGGACAGCTGATCGTCCTCGCAGTGGCAGACCACATGTAACAACACCTGCACAGGATCGGTACATCCGAACATCACACCTGCGGGACAGGTACAGGATGGCTACAAATTGAAGAAACTAACACTAAAGTGACAGTTATAAATGTTTTTGGTATTACTGACGGTGGCTCCCGATAGTGGCTAATATTTAAAAAGATACAAGGTCAAAATACGGTGTGTAGACACACCTCCGCCACACCTTCATTTCTTAGATCTCCACTCCGAACAAATACCAGGTGAATAGCATGCTATTCTCATGATGAAGTTCAAGGTCAGAATACACAGAGAGAAAAGCGCATAAAAGGGAATTACAATTCCATTTACGGAAGCTTAAATTGGCCCATATGAGCTGTGATGGGCTTCTTGCTGTAGCTGTGCTGTTGTGTTATGGCTAACAGCCTCTGTTTTGGCCATGTTCATTAGAGAAGGCTGCTCTCTCTCTCTCTCTTTCTCACTCTCCCTCTCTCTCTATCCGAAAACTCGACCCTGTCAAGCCAGGTTACATTCAAGGTCACTGAACTTTTCAGTAAGCAATATAGCTAGTATTCAGAGCAGAAACAACCCTGAACTGAAAGTCCATTAGCAGAATACTTATGACCGACACTGCAGACTCATTTAATTTCTCTGGATGTAATGATGTTGTCTCCTATCCTTGAGACAGAAAGAGAGGTGAAAACTCATTCATAATAACATCCCTCTAGTTTTCTCCAGTCAGCAGAAGGGTTCTGCTTCCGCCAGGCTACCTGCATGGCTTGTAACAGGGAGGGAATGTCAGCTCTGTCTGTACACACTAGGAGGGATGTCCTTGGGAACCTGAGAACTGGGGATCGCTCCTTAAAGACACACACACAAACATACACAGTCATATTTATAGATGTCCACTCTCTCCACTGTCATCAAGGAGCAGATTGTAGTCGTTCAGTTTATTTGGGTTATCATGACCTTTTCTTATTGATCTGGTGATGTTTTACTGTAGATACATGATATGTCACATGTCAATGTTTAGATGTCCTCAATGGAGTAATACTGTTATGAGTACATTATGAGATCATAAATACACTACCAATACACAACACTATCAATATGACAAAAATATGACTAGATAATATAAAAATGTATCTCACATATGTAGATCACATATATTATTTTCTACTAATAAAAAGCAACCGCCCATAAAAGATGTGAAATATCTCTTGTACAGTAGGCTATGCTCAGATAAATTGTACTGTATCTGTCATGAGAGAGAGAGAGAGAGGGAGAGAGGGAGAGAGAGAGGGAGGGGGAAAGGGAGATGGGGAAAGGGAGATGGGGAGAGGGAGAGGGAAAGGGAGATGGGGAGAGGGATCAAAAGATAATTTTAGATATCAGAAGTTCTGTCTTTGGGCTGTTATATACTTAATTATTATTATTATTATTAATTAATTATTACTTACAGTAGCGTGTACCAAAATAACATTTAACAGTTTACATTTTATTATCTGTTCTTGCTATATTGAAACCCAAAGTAAAAACAGTGTTATTGAAAATCTCCCCTTCAGCTGTAAACAAAGACTCCAGTATTTCAAAGAGAGGCTTTATCCTCTCACACTCCATAAAACAGTGAGAAATGGTTTGTCTTATGTTACAAAAAGGACATCCATCTCCAACATCTGAGTTACTGCAATGATGCCAAGCAAAACCCTCCATTGCATGTCACCAGTGCCCTTTTGTAACAGTGGCTTGTACAGTGCTCTCCATGCTGGCTTTACCTTGTCACCAATGCCCAGTTTTACCCTCCAAGGAGTGTATTGTCTATTCTTCAGTGTATCTTTATTCAAAACCTTGACACACCCCCTATATAAGTCTTTCCCATTCACCTCATCCAACCCCATCTCTTCCAACATTCTCAAATCCATTAATAACACCTTTCTTTCTGACTCTGTGATATTGGGGGTAATCCCTAGTCTTGGAAATGGGACTTTTTCATCTGGTACCTTCTTCTATTAAGCATAAACTTAATAGACAGAGCCTTCACCAGATTCTTGGAGAAATGTGGAACAGCTGCAGTTGTACAATCCAGTCTTGCCCCATACACCAGAGGTTCCTCCAGCAGCCAATGCAATGACTCCGTTGGAGTGCGTCTGGACACCTTCATTATGCTCTACACCCTAAGAAGGCCTCAGTAAAACGGAGGTACTCCTTACCTAGAAATCTGTCTACTATCAACCAAAATTAAAGTCTTCTTTAAACCTAATCCCCTGACCTGCTGTAATACAAGACCTGCCACCCCTCTCTAAACCACATTTTCCGGTCCATAAAGCAACCTTTGAACAAACTGAAACAGGAAAGCAGCTGCCCTTCTAGCAAGATGTACAAGAACTTGTCCCCCCTCCTCTTTTGACAAATACAAAACACTTTGTGGAACCCAATGATATTTCTCCCAAAATAAATCTACAATAATCGCCTGTATCTTAGCCAGAAGGCCAGGTGGTGGCTCTAAACATGACAACCAATGCCACAGTGCAGAGGCAACCACATTGTTAACAATAATGGTACGCCCCCTGTATGACATACGAGATAACAACCAATGCCATCTCCTTATCCTCCCTTCCACCATTTCAAGCACACCATTAAAAAAAATTCCATTATCCCCTCATCCCTTAGGTACACTCCAAGATACTTAAACCCCCCCCCATTACACCATTCCAGCCACCCTGGCAAAGCCATGATCCCTCCAGACCATTTTCCAATCTGTAAAGCACAACTTCTTTTCACAATGAGACTCAAACTATCCACCTCTGCTTGATTTTTCACTAAAATAACTACATCATCAGCATATGTTGAGTGACGAATAGGAGGAATATCCTCTGAAAGGTACACCCCTTCAACGTGACTTCTAATGCTATTTAGTAGTGGCTCTATAGCGATTGCATATAACATTCCTGACAAAGAACACCCCTGCCTAATACCTCTACACACTCTTCTGTTGTTAGAAGAGGAATGGAATTGTCAGGGTGAACCAAAGACCTGACGAACCCGTCACATATGTTGACTCTGCCTGTCGGAGTTGGAGTTCCAGAGCTCACAGGTGTGCCAGGCATGGATTGTGACTCCATCTCGATTCTTGCCTTTTTCAACTCGTGAGTGAGTCAATGATTCCATTGATTCATCTGACAAACAAAGGACTTTGCATCCTGTAGGCCCAGGCATGGATCAAAGCTGGCGAGACATTCAATAACGTCATCTTCACAGACGAATCAATCGTGGCCCTTGAGCAATTTGCTAAAAATCACTACAGAAAAAATGGAAGAAGATCAAGAAGATAAACGGAAGCATAATGAAGAAATGCTGTTTTGAGTTAGAAATGTATCACTTTAGAGTACTTAAGCATCTAATACATCGCAAGTTGAGGGATTTTCACCATAGTAGCCGGGCTATAAAAAGTATATTGTCCTGCTAATAGGAAATATTTGCATGATGGGCTAAATTCTTTATTGTAACCACAATGTCACACATAATTTGTATCTACCTTTCCAATTACTTTTAGAGTTTGGGATTTACAAATGTGTGCTTTTAATTATTAGTTACATTGTTTTAGTTTGAACGTGCGTCATTCTTTAAATGATTGTTTTATGTAGGATGCTACATTGTTGACCAGTTGAAATTGTAAGTAGGCCTAATAATAAAAATCCTACTTCTATTAGGCTGTTAAGCCTCATAGCCTACCTCAGCAAGGTAAGTTATTTTATATAAGTCTAGGCTACGAAGAAATAGACTCCAATTAAGCCCTCTTGTTGTTTGTAAAGTCCAATTAAAATGAAGATTATTGTTGAAATGAATTGCTCGACTGGTGTAGGTTTTCTCCAACTGTTGGTGTGCAAAACTTGCATAACAAGTGCGTATCTCTCATGCCGCACATCAAATTGAAACATATTGTCATTCTCTGACAAAAAAATATGCACAATCGTTTGTCTCTATATTAACTAACATATTCCTCTCAATTGTACATGTTTTGCTTGACTCGTTATGACATTATAACTACTTACATTTGCTTCCCCCGTACTGTTTTGTCAGCCATCTTTGCTGAAGAAAGTCACCAGGGAGGGGTGGCTCGTGTCAAATTCGTCATTGGAACCACTAAATATGATTGGTCATATAAAAACCTTGGGACCCAAATGCATAATGAATGCTATAACTCCCCCTTGTGGGGGTCTGGAGCAATGAATCCGTGACGCTGGGTACCTCTAAGTCCTGCGGTGTAAGCTCGCAACTTTTAAAGGAGGAACCACTGTAGGCGTACAGAGGCCCATTATCAGCAACCATCACTCCTGTGTTCCAATGGCACGTTGTGTTAGCTAATCCAAGTTAATCATTTTAAAAGGCTAATTGATCATTAGAAAACCCTTTTGCAATTATGTTAGCACAGCCGAAAACTGTTTCTGGCCTTCTTTAGACTAGTTGAGTACCTGGAGCATTAGCATTTGTGGATTCAATTACAAGCTCAAAATGGCCAGAGACAAAGGACTTTCTTCTGAAACTCGGCAGTCTATTCTTGTTCTGAGAAATGAAGGCTGTTCCATGCGAGAAATTGCCAAGAAACTGAAGATCTCATACAACGCTGTGTACTACTCCCTTCAGTGAACATCGCAAACTGGCTCAAACCAGAATAGAAAGAGGAGTGGGAGGCCCCGGTGCACAACTGAGCAAGAGGACAAGTACATTAGTGTCTAGTGTGAGAAACAGATGCCTCACAAGTCCTCAACTGGCAGCTTCATTAATTAGGGATAGGCGTCCCGCTAGCGGGACAACTTCCGGTGTAACTGGAGGGCGCGCAATTCAAATAAATAATCATAAAAATTATGGATATTAAACATTTAGGTACATATACAGTTGAAGTCAGAAGTTTACATACACTTAGGTTGGAGTCATTAAAACTAGTTTTTCAACTTCTCCACAAATTTCTTGTTAGCAAACTATAGTTTTGGCAAGTCGGTTAGGACATTTACTTTGTGCATGACACAAGTAATTTTTTCAAATGTATTTCAAGGCCTACCTTCAAACTCAGTGCCTCTTTGCTTGACATCATGGGAAAATCAAAAGAAATCAGCCAAGACCTTGGGAAAAAATTGTAGACCTCCACAAGTCTGGTTCATCCTTGGGAGCAATTTCCAAACACCTGAAGGTACAGTTGAAGTCGGAAGTTTACATACACCTTAGCCAATTACATTTAAACAATTCCTGACATTTAATCCTCGTATAAATTCCCTGTCTTAGGTCAGTTAGGATGACCACTTTATTTTAAGAATGTGAAATGTCAGAATAATAGTAGAGAGAATGATTTATTTCAGCTTTTCTTTCCTTCATCACATTCCCAGTGGGTCAGAAGATTACATACACTCAATTAGTATTTGGTAGCATTGCCTTTAAATTGTTTAACTTGGGTCAAACGTTTCGGGTAGCCTTCCACAAGCTTCCCACAATAAGTTGGGTGGATTTTGGCCCATTCCTCCTGACAGAGCTGGTGTAACTGAGTCAGGTTTGTAAGCCTCCTTGCTCGCACACGCTTTTTCAGTTCTGCCCACAAATTTTGTATGGGATTGAGGTCAGGGCTTTGTGATGGCCACTCCAATACCTTGACTTTGTTGTCCTTAAGCCATTTTGCCACAACTTTGGAAGTATGCTTGGGGTCATTGTCCATTTGGAAGACCCATTTGCGACCAAGCTTTAACTTCCTGACTGACGTCTTGAGATGTTGCTTCAATATATCCACATAATTTTCCTGCCTCATGATGCCATCTATTTTGTGAGGTGCACCAGTCCCTCCTGCAGCAGAGCACACCCACAACATGATGCTGCCACCCCTGTGCTTCACGTTTGGGATGGTGTTCTTCTGCTTGCAAGCCTCACCCTTTTTCCTCCAAACATAACGATGGTCGTTATGGCCAAACAGTTCTATTTGTGTTTCATCAGACCAGAGGACATTTCTCAAAAAAGTATGATCTTTGTCACCATGTGCAGTGGCCGTAGTCTGTCTTTTTTATGGCGGTTTTGGAGCAGTGGCTTCTTCCTTGCTGAACGACCTTTTAGGTTATGTCGATATAGGACTCGTTTTACTGTGGATATAGATACTTTTGTACCTGTTTCCTCCAGCATCTTTACAAGGTCCTTTGCTGTTGTTTTGGGATTGATTTGCACTTTTCGCATCAATTTACGTTCTTTATCTCTGTCCAGTGTCTGTGTTCTTTTGCCCATCTTAATCTTTTCTTTTTATTGGCCAGTCTGAGATATGGCTTTTTCTTTACAACTCTTTCTAGAAGGCCAGCATCCCGGAGTATTCACTGTTGACTGCATTGCTTTGATGTGTATTTGAACGCTGATAGGTATACTGCAGTGCATGATTAAAGAATGTTCTGTTATATTCTTCTTGTAGGCTGCTATGGGTTTAACTGTCCCACACCTTTCTCTGAAAACTATTGGAAGGTGACTCTGAGGTTGTTGCTTTTGGTCATACTAGCATTTGAAAATTGCTAACAGAATCGCAGCAGCTTACAGTGTAAAAATATTGTTAAAACAATATCTGCCTTACCTCAAGTCATTCAATGTCTCTCCCCCTCCCCTTTTTATTCTTTCTCTCTCTCTCTCTCTCTCTCTCTCTCTCTCTCTCTCTCACTCTCTCACTCTCTCACTCTCTCACTCTCTCACTCACTCTCTAACTCTCTCTATCTGTCTATCTCTCTTTCAGGACTGTCTCATTCTGGAGAAGAGCGATATGCACCATCCGGTCTGCTCCTTCCAAGACGACTTCCAGGAGTTTGAGATGATCGATGACGAGGATGAGGAGGATGAGGAAGAGGAAGATGAAGACGAGGTGGACCCTGACGCTCCTCCCTCCCCCACCGCTTCCCCTCCTTCTTCCCCCACCCATGGCACGCTGAAGAGCCGGCCCACCACCCTCAACCTCACTACCACTGTCTCACAGGTACACATGCACGCACACACTCAACCTCCAACCTCATCACATTTAACACCAGACTTTGCTTTCTGCTCTCCTCTGATTTTGTAAATAATGCTGACCTCTCTCTCTATTTCTCTCGCCCTCAGGACTCACTGAACAACAACAGCAGTCTTTCTCCAAAGAAGGGCAGCTGGCAGGACTCTCTACGCAACCCTACCTCACAGGGTGAGTACTATGCTGTCATACTGTTACCACTCCCCCCTACTCATTACTCCCCCCTACTCATATGCTAATCCACTGCCAACACCTATCAGCTTATTTGTTCCAAATGTCCTAGTATTTTAGAAATAAATGTATACTTTTTTTCATTTTCTTGTTTGGGAGGCTACATGCACAATACACAAATTCATATTATTTAATAGTTTTTTTTGGCCCTTTGTCCCGCAACCAAACAATCACGCCCCGCATTTTATCAACATGTTTTAACACCAGTAATAAAAAATAAAAAAGTTTGTTGTATTTTTCAGTCAGACATTCCGACCTGTCTCTTGCAGTCACGTTGCGCCTTTGAAATATATCATAAGGATGTGGTACTGGTGATGTTAAACACTCCAATCGTTGTTGAGATCTGATATTCTGCGCAGCGCAAGATGAGACGTAGGCCAATGTCATAGGCCTATCGTCAACCAATCACATTTCTCAAATCCTTTCGGGACAGTTAGCCTTAACTACTTTTAAAAAAGTGTGTTTCTGACAAAGGTAATTTTGTCAAAATGTTGAGGCTCTACATGGCCATTAGTTGCTCATTCAACATATTTGCTTCTACTTTACTCAAACCCATTTTAAAAGCCTCCCTTCCTAACTGTTTTAGATTTCCTGAGACGAACCAGAAATGTTCCTTGGACAAATATTCCCAGATTTTCATAAAACATGTGGTCTCTCATTTCTGCATTACCAAATTTTGTGCGAGGCAAAAGAGTAGGCTGTGTGCTTCAATGAGCTTGTTCGGTGCAGCAGGTGCATTGCTCTGCCACTTCTCACAATGGTGCTCCTTTAGTAAAATTAGATCAAAGCTGAATCAATGTCTTGGAAGATCACATTATTATTCATTAGTATTCTACATAACAGAACCAAATATAATGGCTTAGTATAATGTTACTGTTACACCAAAAAACACACCTTAGTCATTTCTTAGGACATTTTAGGATGGTTAGCTGAATGGTCCAAGTTTTTTTTTATCATGCAGCCAAAACTCAGCAGCGTGCGCTACTAGGCAGAATTTGCTTGGATTGAAACAAAATACAGGAAGGCTATATAGTTTGTTATCACCATCTGCTCTCATTTGCTCACGAAAAAGTAATTGGAGAAGATTTAAATGCATATCCTATGAAACTGATTGAGATCAAATGATTGGCATGCAGATGCAGTTTGGACATATCACCGGTAAAACGTGAAGAATTATAATTCACAATTGACAGTGATGATGGCCTATTTTGAAATTAGGTATGCTTGGTGTTTGAGGGTATAAAAAAGATAAACATTTCTTGAGACATTGTGTGGGTGCACTGTATGAATATTCTATAATTAAACAATAAGGCACGGGGGGGGGGGGGGNGTGGTATATGGGCCATATACCACAAACTCCCGAGGTGCCTTATTGCTATTATAAACTGGTTACCAACGTAATTAGAGCAGTAAAAATGTATATTTTGTCATACCCATGGTATACCACGACTGTCAGCCAATCAGCATTCAGGGGTCGAACTTCCCAGTTTATTATGATATATATGTGGAATTCCTAGTCTCTGGCAGCGTTTGGAACTGCATATCTGCGGTCAAGAACGCAGAGTTCATCTCAGTCTATTCTGCCCTTCACTCCCTTGACTTTTTGGCCCTGACGGAGACATCACCCCAGAGAAAACTGCTACTCTAGCTGGTCTTCTCTCAGTCCAAGAGCATCTGGTTGTCGCGGTGGTTGCATAGGGCTACTCATTTCTCCTAACTGGAGATGTTCTATTTTCTCCCTCACTCACCTGTCCATCACCTAATTTGAATGCCATGCTGTGACTTGTCCACTCAAACTTAACATTGTTGACATCTATCGCCCACCAGGTGCCCTTAGATAGTTCCTCAATGAGCTTGACACCTTGATAAGCTAATTTCCTGACGATGGCTCACCACTCTTCGTACAGGCCGACATCAACCTCCCGACATCTGCCTTCGATTAATTACTTTCCAACAATTTCTTTCCCCCCCTTGCCTCTTTTAACCTCACCCTTTCCCAATCCAACTCACAAGTCAGGCAATACGCTTGACCTCATCTTTACTAGAGGCTGTATGCCTACTAACCCCTTCCAGGTCAACCCTAGCCACTCAGCCCCTACCCAGATGGTCTAGTCACAATCTTCTTCTCCTCTCGCTCTCTCGCTCTCTCTCTCCTCTTCTAACCTTTCATCTCTTCCTTCTGCTAAATCTTTCTCCCTCCTGTCTCCTGATTCAACCTCTTCGACCTTACTCTCCTGACCTTCCCCATACTATGACTAGCCCTGTACTCTTTTCTCCTGGCCGGCTCGGCCCTTCCCTCCTGCTCCGTGGCTGAGTGAATCATTGCGAGCTTAAAGAACAGGGCTGCGGGCAGCTGAGCAAAAATTGAAACAAAATAAACTTCCAGAGGACCTATCATCCTTTCATTCCATCTTCTTTACCTTCTCTTCCTCTGTATCCACTGCTAAAGCCACTTTCTATCACATCACTACATTTAAAGCTTTTTAGGAAAGTATTTTCCACCTTTTCCTCCCTCCTTAATCCTCCATCCTTCCTTCTCCCTCTCTGCGGACGACTATCAACCACTTTGAAAAGAAGGTTGACAATGTCCCACCTAGCTATCTTAAGATAAATGCACTAACTGTAAGTCTCTTTAGATAAGAGCTTCTGCTAAATGACTCAAATGTAAATGTAAAATCTATTCAATAGGCTACATCTGTCTGTAATTTTTTTTTCGCAGGACAGTGTACCCTACATGAATAGAACATTTTTGCAGCTTCCCCTGTAAATTACGTAATCATTTCTCAAAGTTTGTAGAAAATGCATAACATGTAAAACAGTTGGGAAGGGACAATTTTGAAACGGGATTGCGTGAAGTAGGAGCTAATATGGTTTTTTACTTACTTGTGTAGCTCTTTGTCAAAGGCACACTTTTTGTAAGTAGTTGGGGTTAACTGTCCTCTCCAAGTTTAGATGAAATTTAGCCTGAAAGGATTTGAAAAATGTGATTTGTTGACCATCGGCCTGTGATATTGGCCTACGTCTCGTCTTGCGCTGTGCAGAATATCAGATCTCAACAATGATTGGAGAAGTGTTTAACATCACCAGTACCACATCCTTATGATATATACAGTGCATTCAAAAAGTATTCTAACCCCTTGACCCAAAAATGACGAAGTGAAAACAGGTTTTTTGACATTTTTGCAAATATATTAAAAATAAAATAAATACCTTATTTACATAAGTATTCAGACCTTTTGCAATGAAACTCAAAATTGAGCTCAGGTGCATCCTGATTCCATTGATCATTCTTGAGCTGTTTATACAACTTAATTGGAGCACCTAAAGGAATCTCAGACCATGAGAAACAAGATTCTCTGGTCTGATGAAACCAAGATTGAACTCTGTGGCCTGAATGCTAAGCATCACATCTGGAGGAAACCTGGCACCATCCGTACGGTGAAGCATGGTGGTGGCAGCATCATGGTCTGGGGATGTTTCTCAGCGGCAGGGACTAGGAGGCTAGTCAGGATCGAGGGAGAGATGGAGCAAAGTACAGAGAGATCCTTGATGAAAACCTGCTCCAGAGCGCTCAGGACCTTAGACAGGACCTTAAACACTTTTTGCTTTGTCATTATGGGGTATTGTGTGTAGATTGGTGAGGAAAAAAAACTATTTAATACATTTTAGAATAAGGCTGTAACGTAACAAAATATGGAAAAGGTCAAGGGGTCTGAATACTTTCCGAAGGCACTGAATATATTAATAAGTGCAACGTGACAGGTTGGAATGTCTGACTGAGATACGGGACAAATCAAAAATATATATATTAGTGGTGTTTGAATTTGTTAATAAAATGCAGGGCATGATAGTTTGGTTGCGGGATGTGGTCAACCTATTTACGGGGGTGTTGCCAACATTTTGTATTCATTTATACTACACTGTCAAGCAAATGTCCCGCAAAATCATCCTGTTTCTCCGCATTTGGTATTTTAAATGTGGTCACCCTAAGCCCTAGCCTGGGGTTGACCAATTAGAATTCCTTGCAATAAAACTGGGACAATGGCCAAATAACAAGTATCCTATTTCAGGTTGGACCAATGAGAACATGCCACATGTAGCTATAAGTTCAGGACTGACATTCCTAACAGATGTTAAACTGAAAACCAACTATTTCCATTGATAATTCCCTATTGAACGTTAGTACTCCATTGACTTTTAGTGCTTTTGACCTCTTGTCCTCTGCATTGTGTATTTATCTTCAAAATATTCTTACAAGGTGATAATCAGAGAGTATATGTTGGAGAACCTTGGTTGAGTGTGGATTGTGGCTGCTCTTTTAGATTTGTCCCGCATGTCCAGAATGGTGTTCATGTCTGTCCCAATAACAAGTTGGAATTTAGTTAATTTAGCTTGCGTAGCTTGGATCTCACCTCGTTGTAGGACTCCCTCTGTTCTAGCAGTTCGGCACTCAGGTCTGGGTAGATGCTGATCCTCTTCCCTGCATTGGTCAGACCCCTGGATTCCGCTGCAAGGTTAACAAATCGCTGCTTATTTCAAAACTGTGGATCGGTACAATCATACAGCAAGAGCTGTTGCGGAGTTGACCCATGCGTTGCACAATGTTAATCAGCGGCATGGGACCCACCTTTCCTGCCGGAACAGTTCATAGAAAAGATTGCTCAAGAAACGTTTTTCTACGAATGTTTGCATGATAATTTATCTACCTCTTAGTATTGTCTTTAGATGCTGTGTCTAAAAATGTTACAGAAAGCTGTGGTCCTATGCTTGCAGGCCGTCTGTCTCCAACCCACTCTTGTCTGGAGGATGGGAGTCACGTGACGGGCCAGTGCCCCTCCCAACCAGCCCCTCAGGCCCCAGGGTCCCAGAGCAAAGGTACTCCCCCCAAACAGGCAGGGGAGGGCGCCTACCCCCAGTCCCCTCGCAGGCCCCTCCTTTGCGACATGGAAGGCAACAGACGGGAGAGGCCTGAATACGGTAACAAACAAAATGGCTGCCTGTCAGAGTTCAGAGGTCATCATCCCCCATAAACATGAAGTGACGTGATGTGAAAGTGTAGTCGTCCTGTCCTCACTGGCCAGAGCTATAGATAAAGACTTTGGCAAACTCCGTTTGGGATTCTCTAAAGAATGGGCTCCATTTTGACACCAAGTGTTCCTAGTCCAATTTGTGAGAATTAATTTGTTATTGAGTGTTTGGACGCAACACAAGGATAGTTTGCATAGGTCGGTTTATCTCCTGCTCCCCTCACTGCCATCCCCACTTTGGTGACTTCTGGTTAAAATCTGCTATTGTTATAATGCTCACATGATCAATTCTCATTTCTCTTTCCTTCTCATCTCATCTCCCTCACTCTCTACCATCTCTCGTTATCTATCTTCACTCTTTCTCTTCCCTTTCTCCCCTCTCCCCTATATCTCCCTCTCTCCAACAGGCTCCTTCGGTCAACACAAGTCTCACCCGGACTCTGATGAGGTCTATAACTCCTCAGCTGACCCTCTGATCTTCAGAGTTCCATCCCTGGATGACCAATCCCAATGCTCTGACACGGAGGTTGACCACGACCTCAACAGCGCTGACCACAACCACAAACTTTCACGGTCCTGCACGTCCACCCAGCGACGTGCCACCGACACCTACACGGTCACCACTGAGTCAGGCCTAGACCCGGAATTGGAGAACGATCCAGACGGGACCAGCCGATGCCTGTCCTCCACTGCTCCCATCGGGGGGAACGACGGAGCTGACACCCCTCTGTCAGATGAGGAGCTGGAGAAAGATTTTGACGTAGAGTTTATGTGTAAGGAGACCTATGACATGGTGTGTAAGGAGAACCAGAGCTCAGTCTACGTTGAGTTCCCCTCCATCGAGCCCTCTGAGCTGGCTTCCTTCTCCAGCTACATGTCATCAAGCCGCTCTGATGTTCTCGACCAATCCCGAAGCACCGATCAGAGCCAGCGTCTAGGTGCAGCCAATGAGGTGGCCAATGACTCCAACTCTCCATCCTCGGACCCGGGCATCGCTGACATGAACGCCAAGCGGTGCTACACCACCTCAGACCAAGACCAGGACCTGAGCTCTCCCGGGTCAGACTCAGACATCGAAGGGGAGCTTGAGGCAGCATTCGCCTGCGGAGGACCCCTGGTCTCCAACATGATCTCCTCCATCTCAGAGACAGAGTTGGACCTGACCAGTGATGACAGTAGTAGTGGACGCTCCTCCCACCTCACCAACTCCATCGAGGAGGCCAGCTCACCCACCTCCGACCAGGAACTGGACCCGGACACCGAGTTAGAACAGGACAGTGGAATTGTGGGAATGAAGGTATCACTCTTCCTTGGCCAGCCAGACCCCATCAAAGAGGACTCACCCTTACCCTCACCTTCACAACTTTTCTCCTCCACCCTGGCCACCCCCTCCCCTGCTGACTCCCTCGTCCTGCCCCCAGAGCCCTATGATGACGGCCAGGCTCTGATGGGCCTACAGAGTGTAGATGAGGATGATGGTAATGACTTGCCCTATGAGCACCAGGCCGACCCAGATGAGACCCTGCCCCCAGCCCAGCGCTGTGAGGACAGCATGTCCAGACAGATGGTCCTCCAGATAGAACCAGACCACAGCCTGGAGAGCTTCAAACGCTCCTTCTACCTGCCAGTAGGACCAAGACTCATACCCACCCACGCTGACGACTACGATGGGAACAGTGAGGGAGGGTCCGAGTCGGAGAGCGAGGATGAGCTGAGCGAGAATTCAGACTCACCCTGGTTGCTAAGCAACCTGGTGAACAAGATGATCTCGGAGGGGTCTTATCCTATCAGCTGTCCCGAGGACTGTTTCAAGAGGTCAGTGTCCATCTCGGACACCATCTCACCCTCCTCAGACATTGAGCCAGACGCATTCACCGAAGCCGCGGACGAACAAATGCAGAAATCTGGGACGAAGAGATCGGAGGAGGAGGATAAAGAGGGGAGGGGCCTGAGGAAGGAGAGAGAGAAGAGGGAGAAGAGTGCAGAGCCACCCAAAGGAAATGCAGGGAAAGCAAACAAAAGATTTGGCTCTGGTCTGTACATGAACAATCCTACAGCTGACACCATCAGACCGGTGATTGTGGAGCGCTATGGCAACAGGGTATCCACAGACAACAACCACACTCAAGACTCTGAGAAAGACTTCACCAGCCTTAAATCAGGCAAAAACACAAAGAGGAAGGATGAGGAAATGGATGATATTGTGGAGCCTGATAATGACCTGATGATGCTGGAGGAGAGGAAGGAGCTGGATTCTGCCAGTCTGAGTGAGAGCGTAGCGAGTGACAAGGACGAGGGCCGCGAGATGGAGGCCAAGCCCACCGGACGCTCTACGGCCTCACTTGAACGCATCACCACGGTCAAACACAGCATGACGCTGGACATCCCCACGTCCCAGACCAACCGATGCTTCAGCCTCACCTACTCCACCGACAACGATGAGGAAGAGGAGGAGGAAGAGGAAGGAGACTGCTCCCCGTTCCTGAGCTGCCTGAGGAAGCAGTCATCCTATCATGGCAGCAACCAATACCTGGACAGCTCCCCGCCTATCGATGAGAGCATCCGGGACCTCCCCCTGTCAAAGCAGGACCCCCCCCTGTGTGTGAGGGACCTCCCCCTGCAGGCCCTACGGTCCAGGCCAGATGATGATGGTCTGGCGTACGACTCCGTGAAGTACACTCTGGTGGTAGATGAGAACACTACACTGGAGCTGGTCAGCCTCAGGCGGTACGTACCTACGGAAAGGGCCCACCTTCATTAACTTCTTAAGGAGCAGCAAGGTGCGCTGGGGCGCTAGAGCCCCACTCCCGACACTACCAGGTGAAATGCAAGGTGCCAAATCCAAAAGTTGAATTATTAAACATGCATCAATATACAAGTGTTTCATAGTCATCAAAAGCTTCTTGGCAATATCACAGCGTTGTCAGATTTCAAAAAGGCTTTACGGCGAAAGCACCACATTTGATTGTTTGAGGGTAGCACCTAACATATTTTTGCCATTACCATAATTTCATAAGCCTCCACGGTTCACAGAAAACACATTTCACAGCGAAAACAAATCAATTACCTTTTGAAGAACTTCTGCTGAGGGCTTCAAAAGTGTCCAACGAAGACAATCCATGGTTCTTTTGTTAGAAAAAGTAATGTATTATATCCATAAATCTCCATTTGGTTGGCGCATTATAATCAGAAAAAAACTGCGTTGACTCCTCCATTGTAACGTGAAGAGAACTCGTTCAACTTCTCCCTATAAACTTGTCCAAGAACAATCAAACATCATTTTAAATGTATCCTTAGGAACACTTTTCTGTATAAATAGCATAATATTTCAACCGGAATATAAACTGGCCGATAAGAAAGGAAAAAAACAAAGGACGAGCCAGGTGGGAGCGCGCGTTGTCTTGTATAGGACATCTATGGGGACACTTCCTGATTCCTCTTCTTCTCTGCTCTAAAAGCATCTAAAAAAATCTGAACACTTTCTCGAGACTGTTGACATCCAGAGGAAGCGATAGGTACTGCATTCATATGCCCTTATAAGGGCATTTTCATAAGGGAGGGNTTCCAAATGAGGCAATGTGTCAAAACCACTTTTTCCAGGACAGAAATTCCTCGGGGTTTCGCCTGCCATATCTGTTCTGTTTTACTCACAGACAAAATGTTAACCCTTTTAGAAAATTCAGAGTGTTTCCTATCCAATGGTACTAAATATGTGCATATCCTATTTTCTGGGCCTGAATGGGAGGCATTTTACTTTGGGCACGCCAGGGTCTCCAAAACGGTCACCTCGTGCGCTGCTCCCTAAGAAGTTAAGGGTTTAGGTGGACTTCATTTAAAGTACGTGCAGTTGTTTAATTACTAACCTGTGTGAACCGTGTTCCTCCCAGATGTACCTCAGTGCTGAGTGACGACAGTGAGCTGTCTACACTGTGTGATGATGACCCTCTTGGGACCGGGGAGGTGGGGAACGCCCAGGGGAACGGAGGGGGGCAGCCAGAACTCCTCAGCTCGTCAGAAGACTCCTCCCCCGAGGCTGACATGCATTTCTCCAAGAAGTTCCTCAACGTGTTTGTCAACAGCACCTCACGATCCTCCAGTAAGTAGGATGCACACTAACAGACTAACTACACGATCCTCCAGTAAGTAGGATGCACACTAACAGACTAACTACACGATCCTCCAGTAAGTAGGATGCACACTAACAGACTAACTACACGGCCTTCAGAAAGTATTCATACCCCTTGACTTTTTCCACTTGTTTTTGTGTTGCAGCCTGAACTCAAAATGGATTAAATAGGTGTTTCATTCTCACCCATCTATACACAATAACATGTTTTTAGATTTTTTTTCAAATGTATTGAAAATGAAATACAGAAATATCTCACTTACATAAGTTTCAAACCCATAAGTTAATACGTGTTAGAATCCCCTTTGGCAGCGATTACAGTTGTGAGTCTTTATGGGTAAGTTTCTAAGTGTTTTGCACAACTGGATTGTACAATATTTGCACAATATAATTTTTTTAATTCTTCAAGCTCTGTCCAGTTGGTTGTTGATCATTGCTAGACAGCCATTTCAAGTCTTGCCATAGATTTCCAAGCCTATCTAATTGGTGAAAATGCAATGTCTGAAAATGCAAACTCCCTAGTCCTTGCCAATGACAAGTATCCCATAACATGATGCAGCCACCACCATGCTTAAAAATAAGAAGAGTGGTACTCAGTGATGTATTATGTTGGATTTACCCCAAAAATTATGCTTTAATTTCCTTCGCACATTTTGGGCAGTTATACTTTAGTGCCTTATTGCAAACAGGATGCATGTTTTGGAATATTTTTTATGTACAGGCTTCCTCCTTTTCACTCTGTCATTTAGGTTAGTATTGTGGAGTAACTACAATGTTGTTGATCCATCCTCAGTTTTCACCTATCACCTATCACAGCCATTAAACCATTTGCCTCATTGTAAAATTCCTGAGCGGTTTCCTTCCTCTCCGGCAACTTAGGAAGGACGCCTGTATCTTTGTAGTGACTGGGTGTATTGATACACCATCCAAAGTGTAATTAATAACTTCACCATGCTCAAAGGGATATTTCCAATTTCTACTTTTTGTATTTTTATCCATCTTCCAATAGGTGCCCTTCTTTGTGAGGCACTTTGTGAGGCAAAACCTCCCTGGTCTTTGTGGTTGAATCTTTGTTTGAAATTCACTGCTTGACTGAGGGATCTTACAGATAGTTGTATGTGTCGGGTACAGAGATGAGGTGGTCATTAAAAAATGATGTTAAATGCTATTATTGCGCACACAGTGTGAGTCCATGCAACTTGTTATGTGACTTGTTGCTCCTGAACTTATTTAGGCTTTCCATAATAAAGGGGTTGAATACTTATTGACTCCTTAAACTTTGACATTATGGGATATTGTGTGTAGGCCAATGACACAAAATCTAAACTTTATCCATATTAAATTGAGGCTTTAAGACAACAAAATGTGGAAAAGGTCAAGGGGTGTGAATACTTTCTGAAAGCACTGTAACTAACAATTTTACTGCTCCTCCCAATCCTCCGTAAGCAGGCTACAAACTAACTAGCTAACTAATTCCTAGCTAACTCACTGCATCTCACAATCCTCCAGTAACTAATACTGAACAAAAATATGAACGCAACATGTAAAGTATTGGTCCCATGTTTCATGTGCTGAAATAAAATATCAAGAATAAGTTTCACATTTATGTAACTAACAAAATAAAGAGAATAAGAATATCAAGAAGCTGATTAAACAGCATGATCATTACACAGGTGCACCTTCTGCTGGGGACAATAAAAGGAAACTCTAAATGTGCAGTTTTCTTACACAACACAATGCCACAGATGTCTCAAGTTTTGAGGGAGCGTGCAATTGGCATGCTGACTGCAGGAATGTCTGCCAGAGCTGTTGCCAGAGAATTTATTGTTAATTTCTCTACCATGAGCCGCCTCTAACGTCATTTTAGAGAATTTGGCAATATGTCCAACAGGACTCACAACCACAAACCACGTGTAACTACACCAGCCCAGGACCTCCACATCCGGCTTCTACACCTGTGGGATCGCAATACACCAGTCACCCGGACAGTTGATGAAACCGAGGAGTATTTCTGTCCTTAAAAAAGCCCTTTTGTGGGGAAAAACTCATTCTGATTTGCTGTGCCTGGCTCCCCCTCCCTGGGTGAGGTGGGGGTGGGCCCGGGCCCTCCGCTCCCTCCTCCCAGGCCCACCCATGGCTGCGCCCCTGCCCAGTTATGTAAAATCCATAGATTAGGGCCAAATGAAATTATTTCAATTGACTGATTTCTTTATATGAACTGTAACTCAGTAAAATTGTTGAAATTGTTGCATGTTTTTATATTTTTGTTCAGTTTAACTTACTGCATCTCACAATCCTCCAGTAACTAACTAACTTTCTGGCTCTCACGATCCTCCAATAAGTAGGCTACACACAAACTAACTAACTAATTAATTAACTAGCTAAGGTCCTGCATCTCACAATCCTCCAGTAATTAGGCTACCGACCAACTAACTAACTACAAACTAAACATGAGCACCTAAACAATTTTAGCTACTAGCAAGGGGGATAGGGGCTGTAGTCAAACATGTTATTGTTGTGACGAAAAAAGTGGTGAATGAAGCTTATACTAGGGGTTTTATTCCATTTTGACTCTCATTTGATAAATCATATGATGAGTGTCCATGTTAGCTCTCCCAAGCTGTAGCGTGATAAAAGATCACTGAACCATCATTAACCTCTACATTCACTTCATTAATAAATGATCATATTCATAATTAATGGTCTATTACAAATGGGAAGAACAAGAATTTCATCAACATAAGTTATTTTGACAGATGCAGTTATCATTTATTTAGATTTTATTCAGAGAGGTCCTATGGGTTACATTAATGTACCGCCCAAAAAGTTTATCGGTGTTCTCACTGTGGTGTGTGTTTACCTGTGCAGGTACAGAGTCGTTTGGGCTGTTCTCCTGTACCATCAATGGAGAAGAGAGGGACCAGACACACAGGGCTGTCTACAGGTGAGTCATAGCATTCAGAACATAATTTACAGACATACGTACTGTGTTATATAAACAGAGAGCAACACAACAAGCAATCTGAAATCCTGATCAGACAAAAACCTGTGGTTATTGTAATGTTATCATTGTAAGAGGACATACAGTATTATAATCTCTTATCTGTTTGACTCTTTGTTCTTAGTCCCAAACGTAATATGGACCGTTGGTGATATGGGACAAAGGGTGGGTGTGTGCAGTAGGAGAATGTGAATTTGATGAATCACCAGTGGTCTGGAGGGAGGGAGGGAGGGAGGGTGGGAAGAAGAGATGGAGGGAGGAAGAGAGGAATGGGGAGCGAGAGGAGGGAAGTTGTCATGGTTACTGCTGTGGCCCTAGTGACACCGCAGGAGTAAAAACTATATACAGTGGGGCAAAAAAGTATTTAGTCAGCCACCAATTGTGCAAGTTCTCCAACTTAAAAAGATGAGAGAGGCCTGTAATTTTCATCATAGGTACACTTCAACTATGACAGACGAAATGAGAAAAAGAAATCCAGAAAATCACATTGTAGGATTTTTAATGAATTTATTTGCAAATTATGGTGGAAAATAAGTATTTGGTCA
>QNTS01001184.1:368054-383174 GCA_003317085.1 Hucho hucho
TGACCAAATACTTATTTTCCACCATAATTTGCAAATAAATTCATTAAAAATCCTACAATGTGATTTTATGGATTTTTTTCCCTCATTTTGTCTGTCATAGTTGAAGTGTACCTATGATGAAAATTACAGGCCTCTCTCATCTTTTTAAGTGAGAGAACTTGCACAATTGGTGGCTGACTAAATACTTTTTTGCCCCACTGTAGCTACAGTGAGGGAAAAAAGTATTTGATCCCCTGCTGATTTTGTACTTTTGCCCACTGTCAAAGAAATGCAAATCAATTTATAACATTTTTCACATGCGTTTTTCTGGATTTTTTTGTTGTTATTCTGTCTCTCACTGTTCAAATAAACCTACCATTAAAATTGTAGACTGATCACTCCTTTGTCAGTGGTCACATGTACAAAATCAGCAGGGGATCAAATACTTTTTTCCCTCACTGTATATACTGTAGAAAAGATTGCGCCGACAGACACGGTCGCCCTGTTTCTAGCTCCTAGCCAACTCAGCAGTTAGTTTTTGTGTTATTTCTTGCATTATTTGTTCAGAATGTTTCTAGTATTATTTCCTACAGCCAAAAATAACTTTTGCCTTCCCGAGGCAGTCCCTGCACTACACCAAAACGTTGGCGCCGGAGGAGGGGGTGGTCTGCTAGTCTGACTCAGACAGCGAGCAAACCATCCACCGCTTCCAAGTATATTATTCGCTAACGTTCAGTCCCTGGTCAATAAAGTAAATGAGCTCAGGGCGAGGATATTCTTTCAGTGAGACATAAGGGACTGTAACATACTCTGTTTTATGGAATCATGGCTCTGTCCAGCCAGCGGGGTTCTCCATTCATCGTACACACAGGAAGAAATAACTCTCAGGGAAAAACAAAGGTGTAGGGGTTTGTCTCATGATTAACAACTCATGGTGTTGTGATTGCGGTAACGTACAGGATCTCAAGTCCTTTCTATCTGGAAAAACTCACCATCAAATGCAGACTGCAATACCTCCTGAGTTAATTTTCTCTGCTTTTTGTCACTGCCGTGTATATTCCCCCCAAGCCGACACTGCGACGGCGCACAAGAAACTACACTGGACTTTGTGCAAACTGGAAACCGCCTATCCTGAGGCTGCATTTTTTTGTAGCTGGGGACTTTACTAAGGGAAATCTGAGTAAAACGCTCCCAAACTGCTATCAACACATCTCATGTGCTACACATGGAGAGAACCCTCTTTACTATTATTACTCTTCCTTCCAGGATAGTAATAAGGCCCTCCCCCACCCTCCCTTCTCTAAATCAGATAATTCCTCCATCCTGCTTCTCCCCGCCTATAGGCAGAAAGTTAAATAGAAAGCCTCCTTGGTAAGGACTGTTCAACGTTGGTCTGGCCAATCGGAATCTATGCTTGAAGATTGTTTTCATCATGCGGACTGGGAAATGTTCCGGGTTGCCTCTGGGAATAGTATCGACATATACATTGACTCGTGACTGTTCATCAGGAAGTGTATAGAGGATGTTGTTCCTACTGTGAAGATTAGAACTTATCCAAACCCATCCCCATGGATTGATGGCAGCATTCACACAAAACTGAAAGCCGAACCACCGCATTTAACCACGCCAAGGTGACTGTGAACATGGATGTGTACAAACAGACCAACTATGACCTCCGTAAGGCAATTAACAGAGGTAAAATGACAGTACAGGGAGAAAGTGGACTCGCAATTCAATGGCTCAGACATAAGACGTATGTGGCAGGGACTAAACAAGTGTCATTGCACTGCACACTGCCCTATCTGACCTGGACAAGAGGAATGCCTATGTGAGAATGCTGTTCATCTACTTTAGCTCAGCCTTCAACATCATAGTGCCATCCAAGCTCATCACTAAGCTCAGTCCCCTGGGTCTGAACCCCTCCCTGTGCAACTGGGTCCTAGACTTCCTGATGGGCCGACCCTGATGGTGAAGGTAGGCATCAACACCTTTGCCACGCTGATCTTTTAACAGGAGGGCCCCACAGGGGTGCGTGCTGAGCCCCCTCCTGTACTCTCTGTTCAACCATGACTGCATAGCTACACACATATCCAACTCAGTCATCAAGTTTGCTGACAACACAACAATGGTAGACCTGATTACCAACACCGAGGAGACAGCCTACAGGGAGGAGTTGAGTGCCCTGGTGGAGTGGTACCAGGAAAATAACCTCTTCCTCAACGTCAATAAAATGAAGAAGCTGATCGTGGACTACAGGAGACAACAGAGAAAGCAAGCCCCCATCCACATCGACGGGGCAGCAGTGGAGAGGGTCAAAAGCTTCACGTTCCTCAGTGTGCACATTCTTGAGATTCTGAAATGGTGCCTCGACACCGACAGTGTGGTGAAGCTTCAACTTCAGGAGGCTGAAGAAATTCGGATTGGCCCCTAAAACCCTCCCTAACTTCTACAGATGCACCATCGAGAGTATTCTGTCATGTTGTATCACCACCTGGTACAGCAACTGCACCGCCCTCAACAGCAGGGCTCTCCAGAGGGGGGTGCAGTCAGCCAAACACATAATCGGGGGCACACTGCCTGCCCTCCAGGACATCTACAGCACACGGTTTCGACGGGAAGGCCAAAAAGATCTTTAAGGACATCAGCCACCCAAGCCACAGCCTGTTCACCCCGGTACCATCTAGGAGGCGGAGACAGTACAGATACAACAAAGCTGGGACCGAGAGACTGATAAACATCTCCAGGCCGTCAGACTGTTAAAGAATCATCACTAGCCAGCTTTCGCCCGGTACCCTGCCCTGAACCTTAGGCACTGTCACTAGCTGGCTACCATCCGGTACTCTACCCTGCACCTGAAGACTTAGAGACTGCTGCCCTATATACATAGAGCCATTGAGCCATTAATGGCTCTATGTATATAGAGCCATTAATAATGTTTACATGCTGTTTTACCCACTTTATGTTTATATACTGTATTCTAGTCATGGCTCATCCTATATAACTACTCCTGTAAACACCTTTTCTATTCATATAATGTCTATACACACGATTTATATGTATACATATTTATATTCCAAACTCTGACATGCTCGTTCTGTTATTTCATTTTTTATGTGTATTGTTAGATATTACTGCACTGTTTGAGCTAGAAACATAAGCATTTCACTGCACCCGCAAATCTGTGTTTTATTTATTTTGATTTAACCTTTATTTAACTAGGCAAGTCAGTTAAGAACAAATTATTATTTACAATGATGGCCTACCCCAGCCAAACCCAGACGACGCTGGGCCAATTGTGCGCCTCCCTAAGGGACTTCCAATCACGGCCGGATGTGATACAGCCTGGATTCGAACCAGGGACTGTAATGACGCCTCTTGCACTGAGATGCAGTGGTTTAGACCGCTGCACCACTCACCACTCATTTATTGGTGTCAGCGACCAATAAACTTTGGTTTGATTTATACTCATACCAGCCTGCCACCACCTGGGCCTCACTCTGTGTGTGTTTGTGCCCCCTGTTCCATTCCTCAGTAACTGAATAATTTTTAGCTCCCTAGCCTTTATACTACTATCATCCAGCACTTCCCCTCCCCCTTCTCTCCCTCCCTAAGTGTGTCTCTGCTGTTTCTTCAGCTAACAGCCTCTCCTCGGGGAGACACCTGATACCCAGACAGATGCTGCTTCCTCCTCACTAAAACCCAATAATGTGTGTGTCTCTACCCTCTGACCTCTGTCTCCTGCCCCCTACAGGTTTATCCCCAGACATGTGGATGAGTTGGAGCTGGATGTGGACGACCCTCTATATGTCGAGGAAGAGGAGGATGACTACTGGTACAGAGGCTACAACATGCGGACGGGAGAGAGGGGGATATTCCCTGCCTTCTACGCCCATGAGGTGATAGGGCAGTTCAAGGAGATAATGGGTGAGTGATATATTAGGGGGCAGGTAGTCTAGCAGTTAGAGCATTGGGCCAGTAACTGGAAGGCTGACCCTGCAAAACAACATATTTCACTCCACCTATCCGGTGTATGTTACAATATTTTATATTCATGTCTGGTAGGAGAACAGTTCTACTGGAAAATTCTCTTTCTATACTGAGTATGTCAAGTGTTGACAGTGTTTCATCACTGGAGACACATAACCTGAATGTCAATTAAGATAAAATAAGATAAAATGCTTCCCATCTGATGTCAGTTCCTGTGTGTGCACTTCCTGTAGGAATGAAGAGGAACCCAGCCTGGATGGACAGTTTCAGTGTTCAGTTCCTGGGTTCTGTGGAGGTGCCCTATCACCAAGGCAATGGCATCCTCTGTGCTGCCATGCAAAAGGTAAACAGGAAATGCATCACTCTGGGTTGGGTGAACCTACAAGTCATAGGGTGCTCAATAGTCTGAATGAGACAGTCTTTAAATAATAAAGTTGATCTGTATTGAACTCTTTCTTACTTCTCTGTCAGATTGCGATAGCGAGGAAGAGGACGGTCCATTTGCGGCCCCCCTCTCTGTGTGAGCTGGAGATCAGTCTGCAAGGGGTTAAACTGGTGATGAGCCTGGAGGACGAATACGACACTATGGATGAGGTGAGAGATGAAGGAATGAGAGATGGGGAGGAGTGTAAGTAAGGGGTGCAGGGGAAGGGCGGGAGGGTAAGGATGAGTGCAAAAAATGTTATAAAAATGTCACACTCTTGAGCGACTGTAGTGCATTCAAAAGGAGGCTGAAACGACCACATAATATGAGCATCTCTCTCAATTTCAATTTCAATTTAAGGGACTTTATTGGCATCGGAAACATATGTTTACATTGCCAAAGCAAGTGAAATAGATAAAACAAAAGTGAAATTAACAATACAAAAGGAACAGTAAACATACACTAATAAAGACATTTCAAATACCATATTATGTCTATATACAGTTTTGTAATGATGTGCAAATAGATAAATTACAAAAGGGGAAATAAGTAAACATAAATATAGGTTGTATTTACAATGGTGTTTGTTCTTCACTGGTTGCCTTTATCTTGTGGCAACAGGTCACAAATCTTGCTGCTGTAATTGCACACTGTGGTTTTGGGAGTTTATTTAAATTGGATTTGTTTTCAAATTCTTTGTGGGTCTGTGTAATCTGATGGAAATATGTGTCTCTAATATGGTCATACGTTTGGCAGGAGCTTAGGAGGTGCAGCTCAGTTTCCACCTCATTTTGTGGGCAGTGTGCACATAGCCTGTCTTCTCTTGAGAGCCAGGTCTGCCTTCGGCAGCCTTTCTCAATAGCCACATAGCCAAAGATTTCCTTAAGTTTTGGTCAGTCACAGTGTTCAGGTATTCTGCCACTGTGTACTCTCTGTTTAAGGCCAAATCGCATTCTAGTTTGCTTAGTTTTTTTGTTTTCTCATGATTTGGTTGGGTCTAATTGTGTTGCTGTCCTCTCTCCAGTTTGACAGATGTAGTCACTTCTTCCAGATGAAGAACATCTCTTTCTGTGGATGCCATCCAAAAAACAATTGGTATGAAAATACATGTTGAGGATACATTTCATTAGACGATAAACACCAAGAATATCAACTTGCTTTATTTACACTTCACCTAACTCCCCCCCCTCGCTTTCTCCTCAGCTACTTTGGCTTCATCACTAAGCACCCCATGCTAAACAGGTTTGCCTGCCACGTCTTCGTCTCCCAGGATTCAATGCGGCGTGTGGCCGAGAGTGTTGGGTGAGTACCTCAGTGTCTCCCTCTCACATGATTCTCATTCCCTTTTAAGCTCTGCTTGTAAACCTAGGGATGAGTGATAAGGAAAGCACTCTCCGGTACTCTGCCTCTCCACAGCATTATTTGTTTTTATTGAAGTTCTCCAGTAGTCTAACAATGCTTTCACACATCTCCAAATCTCTGTCATTACTGCTGATGTGAAAAAACTGGCATACTGTGGTCGGAATAATAATGGTGGAAACCATAGCCTACCTATTAAGCCCTTTAGTTCAGTTGGTACGATGGAGAGGAGAAGAAAGTACATTAAAAAGAGAGAAAGAATGAGCTGGGGTTTATAATGACTGCAGTTCCTGTCCTGTTAATCTTGTATGAATCAGGCATATCGGGTTTGAATTATTAAAGATGGCCATTGTTCAAGGTCGACACAGCAGAGCAGAGGGCAGAGCAGGGATGGGCTGGTGAGTGAGTCAGGGTACTTTTATTTAACTAGGCAAGTCAGTTAAGAACAAATTTACAATGACGGCCTACCCCGGCCAAACCCTAACCCGGACGACGCTGGGCCAATTGTGCGCCACACTACGGGACTCCCAATCACGGATGGTTGTGATACAGCCTGGAATCGAACCAGGGTCACTGGTGCCTTAGACTGGTGCGCCACTCGGGAGCCTAAAATTGGGAATGATGGTATGGAGAAACGTTTACTAAGCTGAGGCTCATCTTGGACTAGAACCATGATGTTAGTCTGGCTGAGACATTATTGCTGGGTGATTTAGTTGGACATCTGTTTGCTAAGCTAATCCCTCTGTTGTCTGTCTCCCTCTCTAGACGGGCTTTCCAGGAGTATTACCAGGAGCACCTGGAGTACGCCTGCCCCACCGAAGACATCTACTTGGAGTAGAGCAGGCAGGAAGTGTTGCCATGACAACAGTCTTCTCTTCTTCTTCCTGCTTGTATGTTTATCAATCTCAATCACCAGAGGACGCTGATGGGTCTTCTTCTCTCCATTGCAAAAATACCCCCTATATCTCTCTCTAAAACTGAAATGTTAATTTCAGTTCTACAGTATGCTACATGTTTTATTTATTGATTCATTTGTTTGTTTATTTTTCCCTCTTCTAGATGGATTGCCTGTTTATTTTACCTTTTTTCTATGATACAGTTATAGGAATAAGAGGCTTGGCACCTGTTATTGTAGATATGATGTATCCAACCCGGGAAGAAAAAAAAAAAGTACAACAATTATATTCCTACTACTGCTATTTCACATGTTCAAATGCATGGTTAGGAGGGTAATGCACACACAGAGCTATTAGGACACAAAACCAGCTCAACATTGAAGAGGACCTGGATCATATTTTTTGGTCAGATGTGGTTTGGTGTAAATATACACTACCGTTCAAAAGTTTGGGGTCACTTAGAAATGTCCTTGTTTTTGAAAGACAAGCATTTTTTTTGTACATTAAAATAACATCAAATTGATCAGAAATACAGTGTAGACATTGTTAATGTTGTAAATGACTACTGTAGCTGGAAACGGCTAATTTTCTATGGAATATCTACATAGGTGTACAGAGGCCCATTATCAGCAACCATCACTCCTGTGTTTCAATGGCACGTTGTGTTAGCTAATCCAAGTTGATCATTTAAAAGGTTAATTGATCATTAGAAAACCCTTTTGCAATTATGTTAGCACAGCCGTTTCCAGCTGAAAACTGCCTAGAAGGCCAGTATCCCGGAGTCACCTCTTCACTGTTGACATTGAGACTGGTGTTTTGCAGGTACTATTTAATGAAGCTGCCAGTTGAGGACTTGTGAGGCATCTGTTTCTCAAACTAGACACACTAATGTACTTGTCCTCTTGCTCAGGTGTGCACCGGGGCCTCCCACTACGAGATCTTCAGTTTCTTGGCAATTTCTTGCATGGAATAGCCTTCATTTCTCAGAACAAGAATAGACTGATGAGTTTCAGAAGGAAGTTCTTTGTTTCTAGCCATTTTGAGCCTGTAATCGAACCCACAAATGCTGATGCTCCAGATACTCAACTAGTTTAAAGGCCAGTTTTATTGGTTCTTTAATCAGGACAACAGTTTTCAGCTGTGCTAACATAATTGCAAAAGGGTTTTATAATGATCAATTAGCCTTTTAAAATGATAAACTTGGATTAGTTAACACAACATGCCATTGGAACATAGGAGTGATGGTTTCTGATAATGGGCCTCTGTACGCCTATGTAGATAATCCATAAAAAATCAGCCGTTTCCAGCTACAATAGTCATTTACAGCATTAACAATGTCTACACTGTATTTCTGATCAATTTGATGTTATTTTAATGAAAAAAATTAGGACATTTCTTAGTGACCCCAAACTTTTGAACGGTAGTGTATATTTGTTCAATATCGACAAACTTCTGTTCGACAGGTAGTGAGATTGGAGCGAAGTAGAGCGAGAGTACAGTTATCTGACTTGGTCTGAGCTAACCCCTGTATCGTATGAGACATTGTGTGTTATGTAAATATATGTATAGGCAGTAGAGAAATACAGACACCTCATGCATATAAACTATGTAAGTAGCATCCACAACCAATAATAAAACAAGAGGAAGACAAAGAAAATGAAATGGGAAGGAAGAGAGGGATGATGTTTTAGCCCAGTGTTTATCAAACAGTGGGTCGGGAACCATTGGTGGGAGTTGGACCTATTTCAGAGAACTTATCCTTTCACTGGTTTGTTCTGTGGCTTATGCCTGGTTACATTTCTCTTCTGTAGTCCCTTCCCCTAGCTTATTTGATTTCCACCATTTTGAAATCCAGTTTTGAAATTTTCTGGCGTCAGATCAGAAAGAACAGTTGCAGTAGTCGTCTCTCATTGGAAAACAACTCCTCTAATCAAATCTCCAGACACAGCTGAGTGGCAGGAAGAGGTTTCTATGGAAACTGGGGTGATAACTGTCAGCGCTTTGGGAACAGAGAGCGAGAAGAAAAAATGATTTAGCTTCTGGACTTCTAATGGTGTAAATACAATATTATCGAAATTACCAATGTTATATTCCTTTCCATCTTATCCAACAGTGAAGTGTCCTGATGTACAGATACAATGTTTAGAGATAATCAATCTGAATATCAGGTCGAGGACAGTTGGTCCTCTTCAGGAGAAGCCATAATTCCACGGTTCTGACAGTTCAACACTACTCCCTCACAGGAAACCCTATTGTACAGGTGTGTCGGTCGGTTTAAGTTGATGAGTACACTGAGAATAAGGCCACAGTAAAGACATGATAGATAATGCTTAGAATTGAGTGGTTTATTATTCTCGTGTCTCTCCACCTTCTCTTTGAGGTGCATCAGGTCAAAATTAGGGTAGACAGTTTAAGTTAGAAAAAGGTTTATTTGGTCTGAGCAGTACAGTTTTAGAAGTTGATTTTACAATGGCTCATATTCTGCTTGACAAATGACCTTTCCAAATGTAATCCTTGATTTTCCTCTGGTCATAGGTAAGCCAATATACAGTACATGGTTTGCTTACTTATAGTAGGGCATTATACTTTTTAGATGTCCTTTCCAGTTCAATTAGCATACTGTAGCCTACAGTACATCAAACAGATTGAGTAGAGAGAAGTGGAGAACACAGAGTGAATTGAAATAACAGGCATCCTACTGCAATCCCCAATATCAGGTTGAGTACAGTAGAGTAGACGAGGGACTCGCTTCTAGAACCAGATACACAACATCTTCTACTGCTTTTATTCTTCAACAAATATTAAACAGCAAAAAAAGGATTATGTAGACAAGAGCATCGTTGATCTGCTGGTGATAAGTTGAGTCGTGGGACCTCCATGGTGACCAGTTTATCATTAGGGGGAGAGTGTAATCTAAATGTGTATCGCTGTCGGTTAGATCCTGTAAATACTATAAAGAGTTGAGAAGATTGTACTGTGTCCTTTACGTTATGTATGTTATTGAAATTAATATTTAAATAAGAGAAATTCAAAAAGATGACAAACATGAAAACCAAGGTGGAAAAATAATTTTTTAAATGACCAGTTATTGTTTTTATTTGAGTGTGCTGCGTTTCCACACGTTGACTCTACGCCAACCACTAAGGTGACATTTTGAGTTCTTGCTAACTCAAACATTCACCCCAGACAGGCTTTAGCAGCACCCCTTTAGGCACATCTGTGACATCATCATTAGGGGACACATGTAATGCGTCACCTTTGACCTTGCTGAGGTCCAACAACACACCCACCCAATTGCTGGCCAATCTGCTGATAGAGCAGAGAAGTAGAGCTGAACCAATTAAAAACAGCTTTCAAAGAGCCTGCTTTCATACAGGAACCTATCGCATCTTGCCAATGTAGCCCATGGCTTTGAGCTCCAGACATGCTCCATCTCTTACCTGTACCAGTTTGTTTTGTCTTTTGTTTTTCTGTCCTGGAAGAGCTTAGTTGAATCCCTTCTATCTTCCCTGATAGCTACAGTACACCAACCAACCCCCAAGGATTCCCTAGTCCTGTATAGCAGCTCAAACATCCAGTTAACAGCTAATCTAAACTTTGGACTTTAAAACATAAACAAACTAGATGCTTCACTGTATAACTAGAGCATCAGTATGTGACAAATACAAAGTTATCTATATTGTATCTTTAAAAAAATGAGGACTTGTACAAATCTAAAAGTAAAAAAATAATAATAATACAATCTGCATTGTCATGGGTTTGGTCTTATGAATAAAATATATGCTTGATGTCCAAATGCATCCGACTGTCTCTTTCTTGTGCTTGTGTGACCGTGTTACTGGGTCACAATAACAGTTTCATGAATCTGTTCATTTGTAGGGTAAAAACTTCAGATCTGCCACTGTAATTCAAATGTCAACATTAATGCACGATTTAGGTCTAAGCTACAATCATGTATCTCGGACCAACAACCTGATTATAGACTAGCTAGGCTATATAAAATCATTGTCACCTGTAAAATACATTTCCTTAGATTTGTACAATTTGTTTACATGAAGGTCTGTCTAGTTAGTAAAGATATGTTTGAACTTAACTACCACTCCTCTCCTCTGGGTGCGAGATGTTACATTCTCTCTCACAATAAAATAGTGTATTAATATAATCCTGTATTTAAAAAGAATACACACACATTGTCTTTCGTAAAACTAGCCAGGGCCTGGTTTCTCAATAGCGATGGAACTTAGGCTTACGTGTGTTTTAACGATGCATCTTTCCTACAACGGCTGAAGATGTAACATGCGTTTCCCAAAACACCACTTAGGGAGAACAGTTGCTAAGTGCGTCGGTGAGGCATAGTGTCGACACTGATAGGATGGAAAGAAAGGCATCACTGCTCTCGGATCAGCTATCTCCATTTAAATCTGACATTAACATTAGAATTATTCCACAATACTGTTGACGGATCAGCTCCTAGAAAGATATTATCACCTATTGCGGAGGTGGTTTTTTATAATGCTTACCCTATAGTAATGCACGATCGGGCACATCATTGAGCGATTGTAACACATCTTGAAATATATTGAGGCAAACATCCTAAAATTTGCAAAATAGAAATCAATTGAATGAACATGAAATTGATTGAAATGTTATTGAATTATATAGGCCTGTAGCCTATACTGTAAGCAATTATTATTTTAATGCAATTATCTTGGGTTTCATTATCCTTTGCTTGCTAGTAAAAATTACAGAGACATTGGCAACTTTGTATTTGTAGTCAACTTCGTTGTGAAGTTTCCAGTGGACACAGAGAAAAAAATAAACATCTTGATTCTATGTTTAGCGGATGTCTTCTGTGTATAAAGTGATGCAGTAGGGGAAAAACGCATCTAACGACGTACTTAGCTGTTCTACAAGTGGTCTGATGCAGTCGGTAAATAACAAGTGTTTTCAAGTGCAACTTTAGTAACAATGGTTTTGGGAAACAGCTCGGAGATTTAACGATGCTCCTACGAAGGTTCTAATGATGAACTTAGTCTTAAGATGCTTTTGGGAAACCGGGCCCATTACAGTAGTCTTTGGGTGTTGTTGTCACTGGAATGCAGGGTTTGTCCACATGAGGGTGCCCTCATCTATAGAATTAGAATTGGTAGATCAGACACTCATGTGGAACAGTGCTGCTTCCCACAGTCTCTCATATGGCTTAAAGAACTGTCTTTCCACACTCTCAGAGGTTAAGTTTGGGGTTACCTCATCCACAGTAATAGAGGTACTAGAACTAGTCTTATTTAAGGTATAGTACAAGCAGTACTGTAGGTTTGAGGGTGCATTAGCCACACTGGCAGCAGGAAGGTTTGGGGGTGCAGTGCGGGATGCAGCAGGGCTCAAGATCAGGGTCGCTACCTTTCCCGATCTGGCTCTCCCCAAACTCCATGGAGGCTTCAAACTGTTCCTTGACCACGCCTATCCTCTGCAGCAGGGCCTGCAGGTCGGGGCGTCCCAGCAGAGACAAGGGGTAGTTCTCACTGGGGTCAGACTCCAAGTCAAACAGCAGGGGAGGATCATGGGGCTTCAGGAAAGAGATTAAGTGACAATCCTGGTCTGGGGTGGTCTCACTGTGGCCTGCACCTGGGGGACAGACAATGAGGGAAAGGTTGTTCAGATAGAAAATTTAGATTTAGGCCAGGTTCCATTTCAGCCTCTGGCTGGCCCCTTTGCCCTAGTGTTTAGGAATGCAACTTGTTGTTAAAAGGCTAATTACAAAAGAGCACAGCAATCACATCAGGAACACAAAACAGAAACTTTGGAGTACCCTATTCTGCAGTATGACAGTGTGCGTGACTCTCTCACACACACACACACACACACACACTTACCGCGTGTGTAGAAGTGAGCCTTGTATTTGCCCAGCCTGAGAGCGAACAGGCCGTACTTCTCACTGGGGTCTGTAGGGTAGAACATTATGGCCTCTCTCTTACTCTACAACACAGGAAGTTAAATAGGAATGAATAACAATGTCCAAGTCAAGAACACATTTTGCAATGTATCCATCTTCTATTCTTCAGCCCAAATGACGTTTAACTAAACTCTGAGAGTGAAGTGAATAATGTCTCCCATACCGGTCCGTGGTTGACCAAGATGTCCGTCATGTCCACTCCGTCCAGCTGCACCATTGGTAGTTTGGCCCCCGCCAGCCCTGCGATGGTGGGCATGATGTCCAGGGTGCTGGCCAGCTCATGGGTGACCCCTTGGAAATATAGTTCAAATTAGATGTACAGTGCCTTCGGAAAGTATTCAGACCCCTTTTCCCACATTGTTACGTTACAGCCTTATTCTAAAATTTATTAAATAAAAAACTTTTTCCTCAGCAATCTACACACAATAATGACAAAGCAAAAACAGGTTTTTAGAAATTTTGGCAAAAAAACTGATTTCAGACCCTTTGCTATGAGACATGAAATTGAGCTCAGGTGCATCCTGTTTCCATTGATTATCCTTGAGATGTTTCTACAACTAGATTGGAGTCCACCTGTGGTCAATTCAATTGATTGGACATGATTTGGAAAGGCACACACCTGTCTATATAAGGTCCCACAGTTGACAGTGCATGTCAGAGCAAAAACCAAGCCATGAGGTTGAAGGAATTGTCCGTAGAGCTCCAAGACAGGATTGTGTTGAGGCACAGAGCTGGAAAAGTGTACTAAAACATTTCTGCAGCATTTAAGGTCCACAAGAACACAGTGGCCTCCATCATTCTTAAATGGAAGACGTTTAGAACCACCAAGACTCTTCTTAGAGCTGGCTGCCCGGCCAAACTGAGCAATCAGGAGAGAAGGGCCTTGGTCAGGTGGTGAACAGAGTAAAGTACAGAGAGATCCTTGATGAAAACCTGCTCCAGAGCACTCAGGACCTCAGACTGGGGTGAAGGTTCACCTTCCAACAGGACAACAACCCTAAGCACACAGCCAAGACAACGCAGGAGTGGCTTCGGGACAAGTCTCTGAATGTCCTTGAGTGGCCCAGCCAGAGCCCGGACTTAAACCCGATCGAACTTCTCTGGAGAGACCTGAAAAATAGCTGTGCAGCAACGCTCCCCATCCAACCTGACAGAGCTTGAGAGGATGTGCAGAGAAGAATGGGAGAAACTCACCAAATACAGATGTGCCAAGATTGTAGCATTATACTCAAGAAGACTCAAGGCTGTAATCGCTGCCAAAGGTGCTTCAACAAAGTACTGAGTAAAGGGTCTGAATACTTATGTAAATTTTATTTTATTTTATGCAAATATTTATAAAAACATGTTTTTGCTTTGTCATTATGGGGTATTGTGTGTACATTGATGAGGGATTTTTTTTTAATACGGCTGTAACGTAACAAAATGTGGAAAAAGTCAAGGGGTCTGAAAACTTTACGAATACACTGTAGTTCCGAATCTAGTTGAAATGGAAGGGGGGGAGGGGTCTGCCTAAATGTGCCCACGCCAACTAACTCCTGCTCTGTGAATACCTCCATACACATCTGTCAGCAGTATGATTAGCCTGGCTTTTTTTTTTAATGAAATTAAACAAGGGATCTTCAAGGCTACAACATTCAGCCAATATGGGTGGGTGAATGTGATGATACATGTATTTTGTAGTTGAACGAACTACATATCTCTCCTTACAGACCTGGTGTGATTGTCCCAGGCCAGTAGGCGATGGCAGGTTCTCTCATGCCCCCTTCATAGGTGGTGCCCTTACCACACTTCAGAGGACCAGCATTACCCCCCCGAGACATACGCATCAACTCAGGCCTGGATGGGGAGAGATGGGGATTGGACAGATTCACCAAAGGTTGAAATGTGAAAGGCTATTCATCCTTTCACATTTGTTGTAAAACCAGTAGTAAACACAAGCACACATACGGTAGGCAACTAAACTTTACATAATACCCGTACACGCTGCTAGTAAACTACACTGACACACCATCACACACACCAACACAGTTCCTACCCATTATCAGCAGTGAACAGTATGAGAGTGTTGTTGAGGACTCCAGTATGTTCCAGAGCTGAGAGCAGGTTCCCTACTGTAGAGTCAAACTCCAGCAGAGCGTCACCAAACGGACCCCTACGAGACCGCCCTGCCGCTGCCGGGCCTGCATACTGGGGGTAGTGGGTGTGCTGGAGGACAGAAAGGGGAGGGAGAGACTGTTCACCTGGAAAGTTGTTGGAGGAGCACCCACTACCTTTGAACTTGCAACGATTGTTAGCTTCTCACATGAGAGGGAAAGAAGATGAAGAGAGGATGATTACATGGGCGGGGCAGTAGAGGAAGAAGAGATGATTACATGGGCGGGGCAGTAGAGGAAGAGAGGATGATTACATGGGCGGGGCAGTAGAGGAAGAGAGGATGATTACATGGGCGGGGCAGTAGAGGAAGAAGAGAGGATTACATGGGCGGGGCAGTAGAGGAAGAGAGGATGATTACATGGGCGGGG
>QNTS01001184.1:384853-397967 GCA_003317085.1 Hucho hucho
GATGATTACATGGGCGGGGCAGTAGAGGAAGAAGAGAGGATTACATGGGCGGGGCAGTAGAGGAAGAACAGAAGATTACACGGGCGGGGTAGTAGAGGAAGAGAGGATTACATGAGAGGGGTAGTAGAGGAAGAGAGGATTACATGAGAGGGGTAGTAGTAGAAGATGATGCTTACATGGGAGGGGTAGTAGAGGAAGAAGGGTTGTTTCTTCCTGGTAGACTGGGTGATGAAGTCTGTGGCAAAGTCACTGTAAGCCCTCTCCAGATCCAGGAAGTCCACAGGCTGCTGCTTTATGACATCATTGTGCATTAATGGGATGGTTACCACGCCGATGTCACAGTGTCCGAAGCATTTAACATCTGGAGGGAAACATGTCAGATTCTCACAGGGTCCCTTGGAAAGAAAGAGACAAGGAGAGAGTTAAGAGAGATACAAACAAAAGGGGGAGGCAGAGAGGGAGAAGAGGATGAGAGCAAGATTGAGAAAGAGAGCAAACTCAAAGGCAAAAGTGTCAATGTCCTTTCTCTCCCCTAGCTGTGGAAATGAATACAGAGACATTGACAATATACAGTGCTTTAGGAAAGCATTCAGACCCCTTGACCTTTTCTATGTTACAGCCTTATCCTAAAATGTATTAATTAATAAAAAAGTAAAAAATCCTCAATCTACACACAATACCCCATAATAACAAAGCGAAAACAGTTTTAGAAATGTTTGCAAATGTATTAAAAATAAACAGTAATACCTTATTTACATAAGTATTCAGACCCTTTGCTATGAGACTTGACATTTATCTCAGGTGCATCCTGTTTCCATTGATCATCCTTGAGATGTTTCTGCAACTTGATTTGAGTCCACCTGTGGTACATTTAATTGATTGGACATGATTTGAAAAGGCACACACCAGTCTAGATAAATGTCCCACGTTGACAGTGCATGTCAGAGTAAAACAACCCCCCCAAAAAAATTCAAATATAAAAAACATGAGCTGGCACTCACCCAGAAAAGAGTTTGTGTGGAGGTGCTGACTAACGTCGAATAAACTATACACTATCAAAGTAAAGGAAGTCGCACACTGCATGTATAATCTCCCAACAATTTAATGGGTATTTACCAACGTTTCGGCATCACTGTGCCTTCCTCAGAGTAAAAACCAAGCCATGAGGTCGAAGGAATTGTCTGTAGAGGTCTGAGACAGGATTGTGTCGAGGCACTGATCTGGGGAAGGGTATAAAAAAATGTCTGCAGCATTGAAGGTCCCCAAGAACACAGTGACCTCCATCATTCTTAAATGGAAGAAGTTTGGAACCACCAAGACTCTTCCTAGAGCTGGCCGCCTGACCAAACTGAGCAATCGGGCGAGAAGGGCCTTGGTCAGGGAGGTGACCAAGAACCCGATGGTCACTATGGACAGAGCTCCAGAGTGACCATCGTGATTGGAGTGATTGGAGAAACTTCCAGAAGGACAACCATCTGGTTGGTCATGACTCACAACACCATTATCCCAGAAACCCTAGACCCACCCCAATATGCATACCACCCCAACAGATCCACAGATGATGCAATCTCAAATGCACTCAACACTGCCCTTTCCGACCTAGACAAAAGTAACACTTATGTGAGAATGCTATTCATTGACTACAGCTCATCGTTCCAATACCATAGTGCCCTCAAAGCTCATCACTAAGCTAAGGACCCTGGGACTAAAACACCTCCCTCTGCAATTGGATCCTGGACTTCCTGATGGGCCGCCCCCAGGTGGTAAGGGTAGGTAACAACACATCCGCCACGCTGATCCTCAACATGGGGGCATGTTCAGTCCCCTCCTGTACTCCCTGTTCACTAATGACTGCATGGCCAGGCACAACTCAAACACCATCATCAAGTTTTCCGATGACAACAGTGATAAGACTGATACCGATAACGATATGACAGCCTATAGGGAGGTGGTCAGAGACCTGGCCGTGTGGTGCCAGGACAACAACCTCTCCCTCAACATGATCAAGACAAAAAAGATGATTGTGGACTACAGGAAAAGGCTGTAGTGGAGCAGGTTGAGAGCTTCAAGTTCCTTGGTGTCAACATCACCAACAAACTATCATGGTCCAAACACACTAAAACAGTAGTGAAGAGGGTACGACAAAGCCTATTCCCCCTCAGGAGACTGAAAAGATTTGGCATGGGTCCTCAGATTCTCAAAAGGTTCTACAGCTGCACCACCGAGAGCATCCTGACTGGTTGCATCACTGCCTGGTATGGCAAGTACTCGGCCTCCGACCGCAAGGCACTACAGAGGGTAGTGCGTATGGCCCTGTACATCACTGGGGCCAAGCTTCCTGCCATCCAGGACCTCTATACCAGGCAGTGTCAGAGGAAGGCCCTAAAAATGGTCAGACTCCAGCCACCCTAGTCATAGATTGTTCTCTCTGCTACCGCACAGCAAGCGGTACCGGAGCCATAAGTCTAGGTTCAAAAGGCTTCTTAACAGCTTCTACCCCCAAGCCATAAGACTCCTGAACAGCTAATCAAAGGGCTAATCAAAGTCCCCTCTTTTACGCTGCTGCAACTCTCTGTTTATTATCTATGCAAAGTCACTTTAATTCTACCTACATGTACATATTACCTCGACTAACCGGTGCCCCCGCACATTGACTCTGTACCGGTACCCCCTGTATATAGCCTCGCTATGTTATTTTCCTGCTGCATTTTAATTATTTGTTACTTTTATTTTATTTTTTACTTAACACTTATTTTTCTTAAAACTGCATTGTTGGTTAAGGGCTTGTAAGTAGGCATTTCACTGTAAGGTCTACATCTGTTGTATTGGGCGCAAGTGGCAAATAAGATTTGATGTCTGCAGCACTCCACCAATCAGACCTTTATGATAGAGTGGCCAGACGGAAGACACTCCTCAGTAAAATGCACATGACAGCTAGCCTGGAGTTTGCCAAAAGGCACCTAAAGACTCTCAGACCATGAGAAATAAGATTCTCTGGTCTGATGAAACCAAGATTGAACTCTTTGGCCTAATTGCCAAGGGTCACATCTGGAGGAAACCTGGCACCATCCCTACGGCGATGCATGGTGGTGGCAGCATCATGCTGTGGGGATGTTTTTCAGCGGCAGGGACTGGGAGACCAGTCAGGATCGAGGGAAAGATGAACAGAGCAAAGTACAGAGAGATCCTTGATGAAAACCTGCTCCAGAGCACTCAGGACCTCAGACTGGGGTGAAGGTTCACCTTCCAACAGGACAACGACCCTAAGCACACAGCCAGGACAACACAGGAGTGGCTTCGGGACAAGTCTCTGAATGTCCTTGAGTGGCCCAGCCAGAGCCTTGACTTGAATCTGATCAAACATCTCTGGAGAGACCTGAAAATAGCTGTGCAGCAACGCTCCCCATCCAACCTGACAGAGCTTGAGAAGATCTGCAGAGAAGAATTGGAGAAACTCCCCAAATACAGGTGTACCAAGTGTCATGACTGTCCTGTGAGGATCACAATGGGTCAGATCAGCTTGGCAATGGCTGACAACCAGACTCTCTCCCAAACGCAAAGGGGGGGAAGAGGGAACTGTGGAGTTTTGACACCTTCACATCCGGTCGTAAATTTAAGCAGGAGAGAACTCTCTACCCTTTAGTATCAACCAAAGGAATGTCTTTGTCTTGAGAGACTTTTGCCCGCCCAAACCTAACGTCAAAAAAGTGAATAATGAAAAGAAATTCTAACGTAACGATGTGGGAAATGGTCAGCGGGGAGATGTAGAAAACTGATGTTACATTGTTTTTCATTTTGTGATGTTATTAAAAACTGTATGGACCAAATACTATAACTTGGAAAGTATACCCCCTTTATCTGTAAAGTTTTCATCCAATATGAAAAATAGTATTTTTGTTAAGATATGAATGTGTTACATTTTTTTGCACATTAAGTAACCATGCCCCGAGTGAGGTCAGTGAGCTTGTCAGACGGACGGAGCCGTCCCCTTTGACGAGAATGCATAAAAAGCATTGCCAACGAAATCAACATTAGAGCAGGAAACGTGAGGAAAGAGCTAAATGTTTTAAATGGTTGAAACTCATCAACACAAGGTGAAGAAATAAACTCACCTTCCTTTAGACCAGAGAGACGAAGAGCTATAGCTCATGTCCATCGTGGTCCGAATCCTGAATACCAACACGAGGAAGAGGCGAGAAGCTCACCTCAGACAATCACTGGTACAGCTGATTAGCTGGCTTAAGTCAGATATCGAGAAAAGTGAATCTAAGTGAGACTATCCTACTACGCTCATCACCAATGGGAACCGTTGACATGGCTGGTTATCTTCTAGAGTGAACAGTGAAAGACTGGAAAGGGGAGACCCCTTTCGGACAATCGAGAGCCATACAACCTTCTAAAGAAGGGCTGTTCCGACAGAGATAAAACTCACACGTAAATACATCCATGATTTCTTATTCCAAACGGGCGGCGGGTGGTGTGCAAACTATATGATTAACGTTACTGTGAGAATAATTCTGAAATGTCTCGACAATAAGTATGCCTTTTTCTCTCTCTCTCTCTCCCTCTTCCACCCATGTTGTAACAAGCCGTCATATTTTGTCAGTCCACTAAGGACCTTTGTCTCATGTAAAGGGTGTATGTGTATTCTGTGTTATTATTTAGTTAGCTAGTAAATAATTTGTGAAGTACTGAATAATGATCAAGGATGGGGTTTTTGCAGATCCAAAAAAGTTACGACTGATCAGAATTTTTTACATTTAAATTGTACCTTTATTTAACTAGGCAAGTCAGTTAACCTCTTAGGGGTAGGGTCCCATTTTCAGAATTTTCGCCTGTCTGACGTGCCGTTTCAATTTACGGACGGTGAGTCCCGGTCTTTGATCCTATACGTGTATTAATCATGATAACCTATCCTTAGTGAGACTTCAAAGATTTTGGTAATTCTATATCAGACACCCATATTGTCTTGTCTATATCGTCCGTTTTTGGACTCTTTAAAGACAGGCCTTTAGGAAAAAGAAAACGGGAGGTGAGTCTTTGAAGGCCTGGTAATTTAAGTCAATGGGGAATAGGAAACAGGTTACAGGCTTCCACTGGATGTCAACAGTCTCTGGAAAGTGTCTGGAGGAAATAGCCCTGAGGAGATCCTTATAGACGAAGACAGACTACAGGAAGGGAAAAAGGTAAACAACCATGCACGTTCACGAGAACGTGAACGCGCCCAGCTTTCTTTTCCTCTTATAACGTTTCAGTTACCATCCGTGTAAAATATGATCGCTATTATTCATAAAAGGATACATAAGGATGCATTATTAATGATATTTGATTTGTTTGTGAAAAGATGAGAGGTATAACGTGAACGCGTTCTCTTCACTGTACAATGGGCGAGTAGACTGACAATGCTTGGTGGAGTAGCTGAACATAACGTGCCAACCAAACGGAGATTTATGGATATAATGAATTACTTTTTCTAACAAAAGAACCATGGATTCTCTTGTTTGGACACTTGGGAAGCCCTCAGCAGAAGTTCTTTGAAAGGTAAGCGATTTATATTAGCTGTGATATGGACATTTTGAGAACCGAGCTGGATCTGAATTTATGCTAATGTGGAAAATATGTGAGGTGCTAGCCTCAAACAATCAAATGTAGTGCTTTCGCCGTAAAGCCTTTTTGAAATCTGACAACGCAGTGATATTGCCAAGAAGCAGAGCTTTTGATGGCAATGCAACACTTGTATATCGAAGAATGTTAAATATTACGAATTTTTATTTTGAATTTGCCGCGTTATGTTTGCTCTGAAAACGATCTCGCTAGCGGGATCCGTGCGCAAAGAGGTTAAGAACAAATTGTTATTTACAATGACGGCCTATGATGATTTGATAAGAGGTAATGATTATTAAGATGACTGTTTATCAATGAAATAGGTAAAGACCTTACAGAGTTTCATTCTGGAGATGGTAACTCTAAACAACTTCTTCCGTGGTGCCCCAAATCCTAATGAGTTAATTGCTACATGATTAATTTAAATCGGGTAACAATTAAAACATAGTGGATTAAATAAATAACAGTCATCAGATTAATAAAAGTAAAGTCACGACACAAGCTTACAGCGTCACACCCAAGAGGCTGTAATCGCTGCCAAAGGAGCTTCAAAAAAGTACTGAGTAAAGGGTCTGAATACTTATGTAAATGTGATATTTCAGATTTAGTTTTTTTATACACTACCTGTCAAATGTTTTATAACACCTACTCATTCAAGGGTTTCTCAATTGTAGAATAATAGTGAAGACATCACACCTATGAAATAACACATATGGAATTATGTAGTAACCAAAAAAAAAGTGTTAACCTGTTAGGGCTAGCGGGCAGTGTTCGGAAAGTCTGGCGTGCCCAAAGTAAACTGCCTGTTACTCAGGCCCAGAAGCTATATGCATATAATTTGTAGATCTGGATAGAAAACACTCTGAAGTTTCTAAAACTGTTAAAATAATGTCTGTAAGTATAACAGAACTGATATAGCAGGCGAAAACCTGAGGAAAATCCATCCAGGAAATTGCTTTTTTCAGCTCCCTGACTTTTCCTATGCTTTGCTATAGAACATGGAAAGGAATAGCTCCCAGATTGCAGTACCTATGGCTTCCACTAGATGTCAACAGTCTTTAGACAAGGTTTCAGGCTTGTTTTTTGAAAAATGACCAAGAAGTAGTAGTTTATCATGGGGTACTTCCTGGGGTCTGTATTCCTGTGGCACGCGTGACAGAGCGCGCTCTTCGTTATTTATCTCCGGTATTGAACATAGTACATTCTGTCTGAAATTGTATTGTTTATTTACATATTAGGGTACCTGAGGATTGGTTAGAAACGTTGTTTGACTTGTTTCTACGAACTTTACCGGTACTTTTGGGATTTATTTGTCTGCATGTTTGAACGCCTTTGAACAGGTGGATTACTGAACAAAACGCGCCTACCAAACTGAGTTTTGGGGAACAAAACTACCATTTATTGTGTAGCTGGGACCCTTGGGATTGCCATCAGAGGAAGATCTTCAAAGGTAATTGATTTATTTTATCGCTATTTTTGAGTTGTGACACCTGTGCTGGTTATGAAATGTTATATGTTAATTGAGGAAGTATGCGGGACGCTGTCCTCAGACAATCAAATGCTATGCTTTTGCCGTAAAGCCTTTTTGAAATCTGACAACGCTGTTAGATTACCAAGATTCTAAGCTTTTGACATGCAGTGTGTGACTTCCTTTACTTTGATAGTGTATAGTTTATTCGGCGTTAGTCAGCAGCTCCACACAAACTCTTTTCTGGGTGTGCGCCAGCTCATGTTTTTTATATTGACATTTTTGGGGGGGGGGGGGTTTTACTCTGATTGGTCACGACGCCAAACTGCAGTCAGGTCAAGACCCTGGTGAAGACGACGAGCATGCAGATGTGCTCATCTGCACGCTGAGCACAAACTATCAGATGGTGTATGACAGTTTGTGCAGAAATTCTTCAGTTGTGCAAACCCACGGTTTCATCAGCTTACAGGTGGCTGGTTTCAGATGATCCCGCAGGTGAAGAAGCCGAATGTGGAAGTCCTGGGCTGGCATGATTACACATCATCTGCGGTTGTGAGGCCGGTTGGACGTACTGCCAAATTCTCTAAAACGACATGGTAGAGGAATTAACATTAAATTCTCTGGCAACAGCTCTGGTGGACATTCCTGCAGTCACCATGCCAATTGCACGCTCCTCAAAACTTCAGCAATACGTGGCATTGACAAAACTGCACATTTTAGAGTGGCCTTTTATCCCCAGCACAAGGTGCACCTGTCTAATGATCATGTTATTTAATTATCTTCTTGATATGCAACACCTGTCAGGTTGATGGATTCTCTTGGCAAAAGAAAAATGCTCAGGGATGTAAACAAATGTGTGCACAAGAGAGAAATAAGCTTTTTGTGAGTATGGAACATTTCTGAGATTTGTTTTTTCAGGCCATGAAACATGGGACCAACACTTTACATGTTGCGTTTATATTTTTGTTCAGTATAGTAACTACCAGTTACCCAATCAATTAACATCTACCAGTGAACACACTGACCATGTCATGGGAGTAGGGGACCCCCAGGTAGTGGTCAAAGCCCTGTCGGGTGGGCAGGTACATCCCATTCTCCCCCAAGCCCAGGTGCCATTTCCCCATGGCTGCCGTGGCGTAGCCCAGGGGCTTTAGCACCTCCGCTATGGTGGTCTCGTTCAGCGGTAGACCCCCGCGGGAACCAGGGTAGAACACCCCCGGGTACACCCCTGACCGGGTCTGGTAGCGCCCTGTCAGCAATGATGCCCTGATGGGAAAAAACAACCATCATTTAATTTATTTAAAACATTGAAACAAGTGGTTGATGAACACAAAATATATGTTGCCCTGCACAGTGTGTCTATGATCAGATATTACATTCAACTCAGAAAGCTTTGTCAGTGAGATTTTAGCTTGAGTGACTGAAATCATGGATGCTGGTCTTCCTGACAGGCAAACCCCAGGTGGTTAGGGTAGGCAACAACACCTCTGCCCCCCAGGGGTGTGTGCTTAGTCCCCTCCTGTACTCCCTGTTCACTCATGGTTGTGTGGCCAAACACAACACCAATTCTATCGTCAAGTTTGCTGATGTCCCGACGGTGGTAGGGCCTGATCACCAACATTGAGGGGGGGGGGGTCCTCGGTGTACACATCATACTGTTGAAGAGGTTTGACATGGCTCCTTAGATCCTCAGGAACTTTTACAGGTGCACCATTGAGAAAATTCTGTCTGGCTGCATCACTGCCTGGTACGGAAACTGCAACGCCCTTAACCGCAAGGCTCTACAGAGGGTGGCGAAGACTGCCCAGTCCATCATTGTGTCTGAGGAAGGAATGGAAGATCGCCAAGGACTCCAGCCACGGACCGCTCTCTCTGATACCTTCTGGCAGGCGCTACCGGAGCATTAAGTCTCAGACCAACAGGTTTCAAGATAGCTTTTACCCCCAGGCCATAACTGTTGAACTAACCCTAAACTGTATACCTGCACCTTAACCCTTTACACTCGTGGAAATTGGCCTATGGATAGGTCTACATCGAAATGTTTCTTACAGAAGAAATATGCATAACTATGGTAGCAATTAAAAGGGAACAGTTTGGATATTATGGAAAAATTATTAGACTAAAAGCTGAGGACACAACAGTTCACCTGATACAAGACTGAATCCAAACAATACACTGTCGATTGTATGTGCATTTTACATTTACTGTACTTTTCGCTGCATTTGTTGATAACGAAATCTGAAAATACTCTTGATACATTCTGTAACATGATAAGAATATTCTTGGAAAACTTGGGACAAAACAAAACAATGACAAGGGGTTTGAGTGAAAGGTCTAACTGGTGTTTCCAAGTTGCCAAACACACCTCTCCAAAGTGTTCACAGTTCCTAAGTAATTTCAATGCACTTTTATGACTCAAAGAAGATTCTAACAATGGTCAGTGGTCTTATGAGCCCTCCTAGCTGTGCTGTTGAGGAACTAGAGCAAGCACACATGTAGTTTTGTTTGGAACACAGCCCTGCATCCTCGCCTTTACACAATTACTGTAGTTCTTTAAGCAATCCAAAAACTTAAATAAATTGTAATCTGGGTCAGGTGGGCATATATATATTTTTTTATACGATCTTACAGTGTTATGCTTTTACAAGGCAATTCAGAGAAGCAGATCGTAATTTTGGTGCGCATAGAATGGAGTCATGAGTGTATTTAGATGCGTGGTCCGCGGCAAACTTTTTTCACAATACAACAAACATAGGCAAATTCTGTTCAGGACAACTGAACTGGCTTTACTTGGCTCATCGCGCTCTAGCAACTCCTTGTGGCAGGCCGGGCGCCTGCAGGCTGACCTCGGTCGTCAGGTGAACGGTGTTTCCTCCGACACATTGGTGTGCGGCTGGCTTCCGGGTTAAGCAGGAAGGTGTTGTGCAGTTTCGAGAAGACGCATGACTCGTCCTTCGCCTCCCTAGCCCATTGGGGAGTTGCAGCAATGAGACAAGATCAAAATTGTGGAAAATATTACGAAAAAATATATAATACATTTAGTCCTCATAAATTACAGCATTTCCCAAAAGTTGCAGGTTGGATGGGGAGCGTCGCTGCACAGCTATTCTCAGGTCTCTCCAGAGAGGTTCGATCGGGTTCAAGTCTGGGCTCTGGCTGGGCCACTCAAGGACATTCAGAGACTTGTCCCAAAGCCACTCCTGCGTTGTCTTGGCTGTGTGCTTAGGGTCATTGTCCTGTTGGAAGATTAACCTTCGCACGAGTCGGAGGTCCTGAGTGCTAGGGAGCAGGTTTTCAATCAAGGATTTCTCTGTACTTTGTGCCGTTCATCTTTCCCTTGATCCTCACTAGTCAACCAGTCCCTGCGCTGAAAAACATCCCCACAGCATGATGCTGCCACCATCATGCTACACCATAGGGATGGTGCCAGGTTTCCTCCAGACGTGACGCTTGACATTCAGGCCAAAGAGTTCAAACCAGAGAATCTTGTTTCTCATGGTCTGAGAGTAATTTAGGTGCCTTTTGGCAAACTCCAAGCAGGCTGTCATGTGCCTTTTACTGAGGAGTGGCTTCCCTGGCCACTCTACCTTTATGGGAAGGGGTCCCAATACTTTCCGAATGCACTGAATTTTGTATTGTTATCTATTATAGACCAGTTTTGGTCAGTGATCATTTATATGACACTATTTGCCCACAGCATGCATTTTTTTACAACTCTGAATGTCTAAATAATCTATTCTTCTGAAATATGAACACAAAACATTTTCTACTATTATCGTGGCGATTTGACACAATTACAATCATGGTCTTGAATTGGACACGTCTGGTCTCGACTTGCTCAGGTCTTGGTCTTAAATCAGTCTCGCTTTAGGTGGTCTTAAACACTGCTATCTGCACTGACTCGAGATCAAAGCGAGCTTAGCTGCGTTTGTACATTAATTGTAGTGAGTTATTTACCCAGTTATAGCAATTTTTTGGTCAGCAATGAAAATCCTGGAAAAGCCAAGGTGTGTGCATCACCTGCGCGTGTGCGCCAGTGGTCCATTGCCGGGGGTGGGGGGTAATGTCATTGTCATGTCAGATGTCCTAAAATAACTCCACTGCCACTCGTGTATAACTGCAAACACGCAGTTGATGAAACAAAAGCTCCATACTCTGGTTGTAAAACTCTCTCTCAAGCGCTCAAAATTGGCTAGGATTCTACTCTATTCAATACTGGCCATGTCATTCTAACAAAGTAAAAAAATATATTATTACAATAGCCTAATTGACAAGTAACTCCTATGCTGTCAAGATCTCCTGTGAACACTTAATATTTTAACCTTCCAAATGGATAAACATCTTAGTTAGCTACCTTAGCCATTTGATACCTGGTTCACTGAATGAGGGAATTATTTTATAAAGACATCAAAAGTATTTGGTTGTAATTGTAATTTTGCAGGGTGACCAACCCTCTTCCTGGAGAGTCCAGGAGAGCTATTTGATATGCAGGAGTTTGCTCCAGCTGTGCCCAAACACCTCACATGGTAAAAAATGTGTGTTTGTGTTGTGCGGTATGCGTATGTGTTGTGTGTATACAGTGCCTTCGGGAAGTATTCAGACCCCTTGACTTTTTTCAAATGTAGTGTAGTGTATGAGAATGTGTGAGGGTTTTGTGTGTGAGTGACAGTGTAGTGTGTGTGTGTGAGTGAATATATGGAGTACATTTAAAGTCTAGTGAGTGTGCGTAGGGTCAGTGCAAGATAGAGTCAGTACAGATAGTTTGGGTACCATTAATTGACTATTTAGCAGTCTGGCTATTTAGCAGTTTTATGCCTTGGGGTAGAAACTGTCTCGGGGCCTGTTGGTCCGAGAGCCAATGTTCCGGTACCGTTTCCCGGACGGTAGCAGTGTGAACAGTCTATGGCTTGGATGGCTGGATTCTTTCCCTTGACACCGCCTGATAAAGAGATCATGGATGGCAGGGCGCTCGGCCCCAGTGATGTACTGGTCTGCACCACTATTTGTAGTGCTTGCGTTCAAGGGTGGTGCAATTGCCATACCAAGCCGTGATGCAGCCAGTCAAGATGCTCTCAATGGTGCAGCTGTATAACTTTTTGAGGATCCGAGTCTTTTCAGCCTAATTATTATGTGTATATAATTTCAAACTTTACAAATGTTTTTCTTACTACTTTTTGGGTGATAAATGTGTATTGCACTGTTGAGGATAGCTTGCAAGTAAGCATTTCACTGTACCTTTCACACCCTGTATCCCAACCAAACTCAAATGGCGAACCGCGGTCCGGACCCAGAGAAGGGTCAACCCGGACAACATCGCATTTTGTTATATAAAAAAAGTCAATACATTATTTTTAGACAGCTTAAATTATTTTTTTTTAAACTGGGCGCAGTGGCCTCTAAGTTCTTTGGGAGCAGCGCACGAGGTGACGGTTTTAGAGAGCCTGGCGTGCCCAAAGTAAAATGCCTCCCTTTCAGGCCCAGAAAATAGGATATGCACATATTTAGTACCATTGGATAGGAAACACTGAAGTTTCTAAAAGTGTTAACATTTTGTCTGTGAGTATAACAGAACGGATATGGCAGGCAAAATTCCGAGGAATTTCTGTCCTGGAAAAAGTGGTTTTGACACATTGCCTCATTTGGAACCCCTCCCTTATGAAAATGCCCATATAAGGGCATATGAATGCAGTACCTATTGCTTCCTCTGGATGTCAACAGTCTCGAGAAAGTGTTTTGATTCTGTTTAGATGCTTTATATGGCAGAAGAAAAAGAATTAGGAAGTGGTCACACAGAATGTCAAGAGGAAAACGCGCGTTCCCGGCTGGCGCGCTCTGTGTTTTTTTCCTTTCTTATCGCCCAGTTTATATTCCGGTTGAAATATTATACTATTTATACATAAAAGTGTTCCTAAGGATACATTTAAAATTATGTTTGATTGTTCTTGGACAAGTTTATAGGTATAAGTTGAACGAGTTCTCTTCACGTTTCAATGGACGATTGGAGGCTCTATTTTCTCATTATAACGCGCCAACCAAACGGAG
>QNTS01001185.1:0-74018 GCA_003317085.1 Hucho hucho
CAAACGTCAGCCTCGAAACCTTAATGACTTGGAGAAGATCTGCAAAGAGGAGTGGGACAAAATCCCTCCTGAGATGTGTGCAAACCTGGTGGCCAACTACAAGAAACGTCTGACCTCTGTGATTGCCAACAAGGGTTTTGCCACCAAGTACTAAGTCATGTTTTGCAGAGGGGTCAAATACTTATTTCCCTCATTAAAATGCAAGTCCATTTATAACATTTTTCACATGCGTTTTCTGGATTTTTTTTGTTGTTATTCTGTCTCTCACTGTTCAAATAAACCTACCATTAAAATTATAGACTGTTCATTTCTTTGTCAGTGGGAAAACGTACAAAATCAGCATGGGATCAAATACTTTTTCCCTCACTGTAGCTATCTGAAGCTTCTGCCCCACGAGATTCTCTCTCTCTCACACTCACTCACTCACTCACTCACTCACTCACTCACTCACTCACTCACTCACTCACTCACTCACTCACTCACTCACTCACACACACACACACACACACACACACACACACACAGAATGAGAAAGACACAGAAAGAGAGGCCCATGTAAAAATATTAATAAATCCCACAATGACCGAAATGCTGTCTGTGAGACTTTGAACAGCTGCTCACCCAATTGGGAATGTCCTTGCAGCACACGGTGAAAAACACACACTCATAATACACACAGAGACACGCATGCACCCTGGAACATTCTGTATAAGACCATGCAAGAGATGGTGTTCCAATTTTCTTTATGGGGGATGGGTAACAAACTCCATACTCTAGCCACTAAGTGTAGAGACCCAGGAGAGCTGTTCTGTACATTTAACCCAGCAAACCGGGAACATTCCCAGGAGATTGGCTAAGATTCCCATTAAGTTCTAGTTAGGGCTTTATCTAACATTAGGATGATAACATCGATTTATTTATAAAAAAATATTTTAAATGAAATATCCTTTGAATGTTCTCCTAACGTTCAGTAAAATGTTGTGCATAACATCTGTAACAACCACCACAGAACATTCCTCAAACATTTTTATGTTTGTATAAAACACTTACAAGAACGTTCCTAGAACACATTTCGTCTACTCTTTAGTTTGTGGGAACAGTCTGGTGTTGTTTGGAAATCACAAAATATATGTTCCCAAAACACAAAAACTGTCCAGTTGTGCGGCTGATTCTACAATGTTTCTTTTAGTGTGCAAAAAACTTTCACCGGAACACATTTAGTCTGTTCTTTAATGGTTCCCAGAATGTTTCATTAGGTTGTGGGAAGAGTCTGGTGGAAACATTGTGGGAACATCACATGTTCCCAAAACGCAAAAAAAAAACTGTCAGATAATGTTTGTATCAGGGTTTTTATGACATTCGTAGCATATTTGTTTTAAGTTAAAAATAACATTCCATTGATGTTCACCTTTGACCTTGTCTTGGAGGTCCTCAGAAACATAGCATTTTAATTTAATTCATACGTAATTTGAACAGCATTTAATCACACAAGCGCAACCATGTTTTTCACACATTGACAAGCTGCACATTATGTCATAGGACTTTTGAACAACATTTTATCATACAAACACACCCAAATATTTTTTTACACTTTATATGTTGATAATCTGCACATGTGGGGTTTGAACCTGCAATGTTTGTTTCCATGAATTCGGTGTGGTGGAGTTATGTTATGTCACACATGCAGCTAACACAGACATATGGAAATGTGTACTATACCCAAAATTACAACCAACTAATTGCAGCATTACCACAAAAATGGACGAGGCAAGTGGAAGGGGGAAAAAGTATAGAATTTGTCTGTCGGCCCTGCATTAAAGACCAAAAATGATTAAAGAAAATTGTGATGAATAAAAATATGTACCAATTTCATTTAAGGACCAAAAAATTGACAGCTGTGCCATATAAATTGCAAAATAGTTGGGAAGAGATTTTCGATATACCGATTCCTTGCATGAATCGACACGCAAAACGTCGCCGGGTTCTAAACTTCTAATTTTTTAATAGAAATTATTCTACAAAATTCTTGCAACCAATAGAATGTTATATATATATACAATCTTCCCAGCTCTGCAGATTTTGCTGTAAGGAGGCAGAGTCTTTAGATCATTTATTTTGGTACTGTCCATACTGTATGTAGCTCGTTTTTCGTCACAGGTCCAGGAATGGCTGAAGAATTGCAACATTTACCTGGAACTAACGCTGCAGATAGCAATACTGGGTGATTAGAAAAGTCATAGTCAATCGATCAATAATATAATAATTATTTTAGCAAAAATGTTTATCTTTAATTTACAATCTGTAGAAGAATAGAAAGGTTTAGTACTTTTGTGAAGCATCACAGCCCAGTTGAAAAATATATGGCAAATAGAAATATATGGCAAATTCTCTCTCTCTCGGAGGAGGACCTGAGCATTAGGACCATTCCTCAAGGCCTACCTGGCCTGATGACTCCTTGATGTCCCCAGTCGACCTGGCCGTGCTGCTTCTCAAGTTTCAACTGTTCTGCCTGTTTTATGAATATTTTAAAATCTTGTCCATGTTTTGTTATACTCTGCACCCGGCACAGCCAGAAGAGGACTGGCCACCCCTCACAGCCTGGTTCCTCTCTAGGTTTCTTCCTAGGTTTTGGCCTTTCTAGGGAGTTTTTCCTAACCACCGTGCTTTTACACCTGCATTGCTTGCTGTTTGGGGTTTTAGGCTGGGTTTCTGTACAGCACTCTGTGACATGAGCTGATGTGAGAAGGGATTTATAAATACATTTTATTTGATGGTGTTAAGAGATAGATGGGAGGGGTTGAATGGAGCTGAAGGGTGGGACTAATAACAACAAGATAACCAATGTAAAACATACAGGGTCTGTAAAATGTATATAGGTTCAGAAATGTTGTGAAATAGCACTGTTACAAATATAAATCAAACTGGATGGACATCAGAAATAGAGGAAGGACTAAAAACAAACAAAATATAACTATTGTAAAATGATTGTGTCTGTAAAATGTGTATAAGACGTATAAACTGAAGGTAGAAGCCTGTGTTATTGTTTATTAGTTTAAACCAATTGGGGAGGGGTGGTAGGGTTTGCAGGGATTAATAAAGGTATATTTAAAAAAATATATATATGTACAGTTGAAGTCGGAGGTTTACATACACCTTAGCCAAATACATTTAAACTCAGTTTTTCACAATTCCTGACATTTAATCCTAGTAAAAATTCTGTGTCTTGGGTCAGTTAGGATCAACACTTTATTTTAAGAATGTGAAATGTCAGAATAATAGTAGAGGGAATGATTTATTTCAGCTTTTATTTCTTTCATCACATTCCCAGTGGGTCAGAAGTTTACATACACTCAATTAGTATTTGGTAGCATTGCCTTTAAATTGTTTAACTTGCCTTCCACAAGCTTCCCACAATAAGTTGGGTGAATTTTGGCCTCCTTGCTTGCACACGCTTTTTCAGTTCTGCCCACAAATGTTCTATAGGATTGAGGTCAGGGCTTTGTGATGGCCACTCCAATAACTTTACTCTGTTGTCCTTAACTTCTTAGGGGGCGGCTGCATAGGTGACGGTTTTGGAGAGTCTGGCGTGCCCAAAGTAAAATGCCTGCCACTCAGGCCTAGAAAATAGTATATGCACATAATTAGTACTATTGGATAGGAAACACTCTGAAGTTTCTAAGAGTGTTAAAATAATGTATGTGAGTATAACAGAACTGATATAGCAGGTGAAAACCCGAGGAAAATCCATCCAGATTTGCAGGTTTTTTTATACTTGACCTTCTTCTCCAGGCTGCCTATTCATTTTTATTTTAACCAGGACTGAGACTGCAGTACCTATGGCTTCCACTAGATGTCAGCAGTCTCTATACAAAGACTGGGAGCGATAGGAGTAAGCAAAACGGATAGGAAGAGGAAATGGTCAATGGAGCTCAGATGTCAACAAGATTTCTCGGGTGCGAGACTGGGTGCGTGCCCCACTTTATTTTACTTATATAACGTATAGGTGACCATCCGAGTGAAATATTATCGCTAATATTCATAAAAGGATAGCTAAGGATGCATTATAACTGGTCTTTGATTTGTTTAGGAAAAGTTTAAAGGTATATTTGAACGCGTTCTCTTCACGTTTCAATGGGCGATTCGACGTTGGATTTTCTGAACATAATGCGCCAACCAAACTGAGATACATGGATATAATAAATGACTTTTTCTAACAAAAGAAACATTGGATGTCTTCGTTGGACACTTGGGAAGCCCTCAGCAGAAGTTCTTCGAAAGGTAAGGGATTTGTTTTCGCTGTGATATGGGTTTTGTGTGAACCGCGCTGGTTTATGAATTTATGCTAATTGTTAAATTGAATTTGGTGCCTTACATTTCACTAGGTAGTGTCGGGAGTGGGGCGCTAGCACCCCACTGCTCCCTAAGTAGTTAAGCCATTTTGCCACAACTTTTGGAAGTATGTTTGGGGTCATTGTCCATTAGGAAGACCAATTTGCGACCAAGCTTTAACTTTCTGACTGATGTCTTGAGATGTTGCTTCATTATACCCACATAATTTTCCTTCCTCATGATGCCATCTATTTTGTGAAGTGCACCAGTCCGTCCTGCAGCAAAACACCCCCACAACATGATGCTTCCACCCCCGTGCTTCACGGTTGGGATGGTGTTCTTCGGCTTGCAAGCCTCCCCCTTTTTTCCTCCAAACATAATGATGGTCATTATGGCCAAACAGTTGTATTTTTATTTAATCAGACCAGAGAACATTTCTCCAAAAAGTACGACCTTTGTCCCCATGTGCAGTTGCAAACCGTAGTTTTTAATGGTGGTTTTGGAGCAGTGGCTTCTTCCTTGCTGAGTGGCCTTTCAGGTTATGTCGACATAGGACTCGTTTTACTGTGGATACAGATCCTTTTGTACCTGTTTACTCCAGAATCTTCACAAGGTCCTTTGCTGTTGTTCTGGGATTGATTTGCACTTTCGCACAGAAGTATGTTCATCTCTAGGAGACAGAACGCATCTCCTTCCTGAGCGGTATGACGGCTGCGTGGTCCCATGGTGTTTATACTTGCGTACTATTGTACAGATGAACGTGGTACCTTCAGGCATTTGGAAATTGCTCCCAAGGATGAACCAGACTTGTGGAGGTCTACAATTTTTTTTTATGAGGTCTTGGCCGATTTGTTTTGATTTTCCCATGATGTCAAGCAAAGAGGCACTGAGTTTGAAGGTAGGCCTTGAAATACATCCACAGGTACACCTCCAATTGACGTCAATTAGCCTATCAGAAGCTTCTAAAGCTATGACATCATTTTCTGGAATTTTCCTAATGGACAATGACCTCAATTATACTTCCAAAAGTTGTGGCAAAATGGCTTAACTACTTAGGGAGCAGTGGGGTGCTAGCGCCCCACTCCCGACACTACCCGGTGAAATGTAAGGCACCAAATTCAAAATCCAAAAGTTGAATTATTAAACATTCATCAATATACAAGTGTTGCATAGTCATCAAAAGCTCTGCTTCTTGGCAATATCACAGCGTTGTCAGATTTCAAAAAGGCTTTACGGCGAAAGCACAACATTTGATTGTTTGAGGATAGCACCTACAATATTGACCCATTAGCATAAATTCATAAACCAACGCTGTTCACACAAAACCCATTTCACAGCGAAAACAAATCCCTTACCTTTTGAAGAACTTCTGCTGAGGGCTTCCCAAGTGTGCAATGAAGACATCCAATGGTTCTTTTGTTAGAAAAAGTCATTTATTACATCCATAAATCTCCGTTTGGTTGGCGCGTTATGTTCATAAAATACAGCGTCCACTCGCCCATTGAACCGTGAAGAGAATGCGTTCAACCTATACCTATACACTTGTCCAAGAACAATCAAACATCATTGATAATGTATCCTTAGGAACACTTTTATGTATATTTACTATAATATTTCAACCGGATTATAAACTGGACGATAGGAATGGAAAAAACCACAGCGCGTGAGCCCTTGAACGCGCTTCCTCTTCTGTTTACATCCGATGACTAGTTCGAAATTCTTCTTCTATTACCATCCAGAGCAACCTAACATCACCAAACACTGTCTAGAGACTGTTGACATCCAGTAGAAGCAATAGGTACTGCAATTTTACTCCCAGAAATGGCTGTTTTCAATAGGGAGGGGTTCAAAATGAGGCAATGTGTCAAAAACACTTTTTCCAGGACAGAAATTCCTCGGGTTTTCGCCTGCTATATCCGTTCTGTTATACTCACAGACATTATGTTAACATGTTTAGAAACTTCAGAGTGTTTCCTATCCAATAGTACTAATTATGTGCATATCCTATTTTCTGGGCCTGAGTGGGAGGCATTTTACTTTGGGCACGCCAGACTCTCCAAAACCGTCACCTCGGGAGCCGCTCCCTAAGAAGTTAAAGGCCCAGTCAACTTAGAGTATGTAGACTTCTGACCCACTGGAATTGTGATACAGTTGAATTATAAGTGAAATAATCTGTCTGTAAACAATTGTTGGAAAATATACTTGTGTCATGCACAAAGTAGATGTCCTACCCGACTTGCCAAAACGATAGTTTGTTAACAAGAAATTTGTGGAGGGGTTGAAAAATGAGTTTTAATGACTCCAACCTAAGTGTGTGTAAACTTCTGACTTCAACTGTATGTACAGTACACGGAGCACCATTAAATTGAAAGAATATGGCACCACAACAAACCTGCCAAGAGAGGGCAGCCCACCAAAACTCACGGCCCAGGCAAGGAGGGCATTAATCAGAGAGGCAACAAAGTGACCAAAGATAACCCTGAAGGAGCTGCAAAGCTCCACAGCGGAGATTGGAGTATCTGTCCATTAGACCACTCCACAGAGCTGTGCTTTACGGAAAAGTGGCCAGAAAAAAGCCATTGCTTAAAGAACAAAATAAACTAACACGTTTGGTGTTCTCCAAAAGGCATGTGGGAGACTCCCCAAACATATGGAAGAAGGTACTCTGGTCAGATGAGACTAAAATTTAGCCTTTTGGCCATCAAGGAAAACGCTATGTCTGGCGCAAACCCAACACCTCTCATCACCCCGAGAACCCATTCCCACAGTGAAGCATGGTGGTGGCAGCATCATGCTGTGGGGATGTTTTCATCGGCAGGGACTGGGAAACTGGACTGGTCAGAATTGAAAGAATGATGGATGGCGCTAAATACAAGGAAATTCTTGAGGGAAACCTGTTTCAGTCATCCAGATACTTGAGACTGGTACAGAGGTTCACCTTCCAGCAGGTGAATAATCCTAAGCATACTGCTAAAGCAACACTCAAATGGTTTAAGGGGAAACATTTAAATGTCTTGGAATGGCCTAGTCAAAACCCAGACCCCCCCAAAAATCCCAGTGGCTAAATGTGCCAAGCTTATAGAGACATACCCCAAGAGACTTCCAGGTGTAATTGCTGCAAAAGGTAGCTCTACAAAGTATTGACTTTGCAGAGGTGAGTAGGTATGCACGCTCAAGTTTTCTTTTTTTGTCTTATTTCTTATTTGTTTCACAAGAAAACATATTTTGCATCTTCAAAGTGGTAGCCATGTTGTGTAAATCAAATGATACAAACCCCCCCAAAAAAATATATTTTAAGGGAACAAAATAGGAAAAATGCCAAGCGGGGTGAATACTTTCACAAGCCACTGTAGATATATATATTTACTACAAAAATATATGGGGGATTGGAAATGATGCAGACAAGCAACAATCTATCTGCAATATTAAAGCTGATCCACCCCCCTGAAAAAAAATTATAATGAATGTTTGCTTCCAAAACCAGATATTTTATTCTCTGTACCACCAGGGAAGCACTCTTTAATTGTCTTTTTTCAGTATATAGCCATGGCAGTATGGTCAATCAGGAATTCCATGCTCCTTTTTAGTTTTCTTACCCATGGAAATAATCCCTTCACCCATCCTCTTTATATGTTGCATACTTCTGGGCTCATATATTTACAAAGATTGCAACACAATTTTTGCTGATCTTGGACCACTTTTGCTTTTCAGATCATGAAACATAAGCCAGGGGGGACCATATCAAGTGCCTCTAATAAGGAATTATATGAGGTGCGTTTAAAAAAATGTAACAGTCAATTTTTAAATGTTTTATTATTTACAGTCTAAATTCTGCATTTCTGACTGGATATATATAAATCTGGACGAAATAAAGACATCCTCTCTTTTAGTACAGTATAGTAGAGTACATCTGAGCCTCACTTTCAGGTGCATTTAAAAAAATGTAACAGTACATTTTTAAATGTTTTGTTATTTACAGTCTAAATTCTGCATTTCTGACTGGATTTATAAATCTGGACGAAATAAAGACATCCTCTCTTTTAGTAGAGTATATCTGAGCGTCACTTTCAGGTGCGTTTAAAAAAAAATTACAGTCAATTTTTAAATGTTTTGTTATTTACAGTCTAAATTCTGCATTTCTGACTGGATTTATAAATCTGGATGAGATAAAGACATCCTCTCTTTTAGTAGAGTATATCTGAGCCTCACATTCACCTTTTTCTCTAAGGAAACATGGTTATAGCATATGTGAGATTGAACCTGCACTATTCGAAACCGCAGCCAGATAATTAACTGTGGCCTTGTGTTTTCAATCAAATATGGTCAATCAAGACATGGAACACAATTTCTGAGTCATTAAAATGTTCCCATTCTCTTCATATGCTGTGTATTTGTAACATCTTATGAAATGTGATTTCGTTGAGTAGAGCTTCCTTTAAATACATTTTATTATTTTGTATGCTTCCTGATGCTTCCTGATTAATATTAGCTTTGCACACTCTTGGATAGCTGTGGCCTTGTTTTTTTTTCTTCTTATAAAGATATTAAGAATCTAAAGAAAAATATAAATATAAAACAAAAACAAGACCACAGCTATCCCATGGTTGTGGAGAGGGTTAATGATCTGGTTAAGGAACCAAACATTGTAGGTTCAAACCCTGCATGTGCATATAAGGAGAGAGAGAAGCAGAAGCAGAGGTAGAGGGAAGAGACAGTAGCACTCTCTGGTATCTTTTCTTTCCAGTTCCTCCCTCTGGCTCTTCCCTCTCTCCTCTCCCTATAAAATCTGTGAAATATTACACTTATGGTTTGGCCTCATATTTTCATTCTTATTTCTCACTTTTATGCTCTGCAGCGACGATTGCTTTCACATATATTATTATCTGGGAGGAGGGTGTGTGTGTTTTGTGTGAGTCTGTGGGTGGAGGCCTAGCAATAAAGGGCTGCACTCCTAAACACTGGATATTTGCACTGTACAAAGATTAAAAGAGTGACAGAGAGAGAGAGGGAGAACAAGAGACGGAGAAACAGAGAGCGAGAGAGGGAGAGGGAAGAGACAGTAGCTCTCTCTGGTATCTTTTCTTTCCAGTTACTGCCTCTGGCTATTCCCTCTCTCCTCTCCTTATAAAAACAGTGAAATATCACAGTTATGGTTTGGTGTCATATTTTCACGATTATTTAAGCAATCTTCTGTGGCGAAGATTGCCTTCAAACGTATAATAATCTGGTGTGTGTATGTGTGTGTTTTGTGTGGGTGTGCGGGTGGAGAGATAGCAATAAAGGGCTGCACTCCTTAACCCTGGATATTGGCTCTGTGCAAAGATTAAAAGAGTAAGAGAGATAGAGAGACCTAGAGAGAGAAAGAGAGAGAGAGCAATTAGTAGCCAAAAAATACAATATGTCCTATACAACTTTTGAGCTAACATTTTCCTACACCAAGGTGTAAATTTGGCAGTTTGGAACATAAACTTATATTTGACAAATTAGCCTCATTGGCTAATCTAAAGAAATATAAGAGCAAACAAAAAATAATAGATAATGACAAATGGTTTGATAATGCTTGCAAAAATCAATGGAAGTCATTGAGAAATACAGTATCAGTCAAAAGTTTAGACACACCTAATCATTCAAGGGTCTTCTTTATTTTTACTATTTTCTACATTGTAGAATAATAATGAGGACATCAACTATGAAATAACACATATGGAATCATGAAGTAACTAAAAAAGTGTTAAAGAAATCAAAATGTGTTTTATATTTTAGATTCTTCATAGTAGGCACCCTTTTCCTTGATGACATCTTTGCACACTCTTGGCATTCTTTCAACCAGCTTCATGAGGAATGCTTTTCCAACAGTCTTGAAGGAGTTCCCACATACAGTATGCTGAGAACCTGTTGGCTGCTTTTCCTTCACTCTGCGGTCCAACTCATCCCAAACCATCTCAATTGGGTTGAGGTCGGGTGATTGTGGAGGCCAGGTCATCTAATGCACCCTCCTTGGTAAAATAGCCCTTACACAGCCTGGAGGTGTGTTTTGGGTCATTGTCCTGTTGAACAAATGTTGGTGTTCTTTAGTAGTGGTTTCTTTGCAGCAATTCGACCATGAAGGCCTGATTCACACAGTCTCCTTTGAACAGTTGATGTTGAGATGTGTCTGTTACTTGAACTCTGTGAAGCATTTATTTGGACTGCAATCTGAGGTGCAGTTAATTCTAATGAACTTATCCTCTGCGCAGGAGATGTAACTCTGGGTCTTCCTTTCCTGTGGCGGTCCTCATGAGAGCCAGTTTCATCATAGTGCTTGATGGTTTTTGCGACTGCACTAGAAGAAACTTTCAAAGTTCTTGACATTTTCCAGATTGACTGACCTTCATGTCTTAAAGTAATGATGGACTGTCATTTCTCTTTGCTTATTTGAGCTGTTCTTGCAATAACATGGACTTGATCATTTACCAAATAGGGCTATCTTCTGTATACCACCGCTACCTTGTGAAAACACAACTGATTGGCTCAAACGCATTAAAAAGTAAAGAAATTCCACAAATTAACTTTTATCAAGACACTCCTGTTAATTGAAATGTATTCCAGGTGACTACCTCATGAAGCTGGTTGAGAGAATGCCAAGACTGTGCGAAGCTGTCATCAAGGCAAAGGGTGGCTACAAAATATATTTTGATTTGTGTAACACTTTTCTGGTTACTACATGATTCCATATGTGTTATTTCCTAGTTTTGATGTCTTCACTATTATTCTACAATGCAGAAAATAGTAAAAAAAAAACTTGAATGAGTAGGTGTGTCCAAACTCTTGACTGGTACTGTACATATACTGTGGGTAGGGGTGAAGTGACTAGGCAACAGGATAGAAAATAAACAGTAGCAGCAACGTATGTGATGAGTCAAAAGGGTCAGTGCAGACAGTCCTCCCGTCATCTACCCATCCGCTCCCTCCATCTCTCTTTGGGATCTGACTGTAGCAGTTGTACTGTTCTCCGTCTGTCTGGAACTGTCCTTTATGTCCTATCTGTGTAGCTGCTATAAAAATAATGAATAGGTGTGTCCAACCTATTGACTGGTACTGTATATCTAGAGAACTAGACAACATAAATATACGACTTCAATATGGGGAAACACTGAAGCAATATAAACACACCCTAAGATCAAAAAAAGAACAGCACATTAGAAATCAGTTGGACATAATTGAGTAATCCATAGAATCAAACCACTTCTGAGAAAATTGTAATAAATTAAACAAACGTCATCATGAGGAATTGGCTATCCAAAATGGTGATATGTGGAGAAATCACTTTGCAAACCTCTACAGCAATATAACAAAGAGTACATGACAAAAAGAAAAATTACAAATCCTTGAATCAGCAGTCAAAGACTATCAAAATCCTGTGGATACCCCAATTATAGAACAATAATTATTGGAAAAGGTATACACTCTACAACCCCAAAAGGCTCGTGGTGATGATGGTATTTTAAATGAAATGATCAATTATACAGACCACAAATTCAAATTGGCTATACTCAAACTCTTTAACATTCTCCTCACTGCAGGTATTTTCCTCAATATTTGGAACCAAGGATTGATCACACCAATCTATAAAAATGGAGACAAATTTGACCCGAATAATTAGAGGAATTTGCTTTAACAGCAACATGGAGATAATTCTCTGCAGTATCATAAATAGCAGACTACGTAATTTCCTTGATGAACACAACACACTTAGCAGAAGCCAGATTGGATATTTACCAAATTACCGTACAACAGACCACATATGTAATTGATAAACAAGTAAACCAAAACATAGGCAAAATCTACTCATGTTTTGTAGACTTCAAGAAAGCATTTGATTCAATTTCTCACAAAGGTCTTTTTTTATAAACAAATAGAAAATGGTATTGGAGGGAAAAAATATGATGTTATTAAATCAATGTACACAAAAAAGAAATGTGCGGTTGAAATTGGCTTCTCCACTCAGGTACGTGGAGTGAAACAGTACTGCTCAATAAGTCCAACACTATTTAACATCTACATTAATGAATTGGCAAAAACATTAGAAGAATCTGCAGCACCTGGTCACGTGGTCAAGTGTCTGCTGTACGCAGATGACCTGGTGCTGCTGTCTCCCATTAAGGAGGGGTTACAGCAGCATCTAGATCATCTGCACAGGTTCTGTCGGACATGGGCTCTGACAGTTAACCTTAAAAAAACGGATGTAATGATATTCTAAAAGATGTCCGGAAATCAGGATCACAAATATAAATTATATTTCAAATCAAATCAAATCAAATTGTATTGGTCATATACACATGGTTAGCAGATGATATTGTGAGTGTAGCAAAATGCTTATGCTTCTAGATCTGACAGTGCAGCAGTATCTAACAGGTAATATCTAACAATTCCACAACAAAACCTAATACACACAATCTAATAAAGGAATGGGATATGAATATATAAATATAAAATATATGGATGAGCAGTGACAGAGCGACTAAGATGCAATAGATAGTATAGAATAGATATTGTAGTATACAGTATACATATGATACAAGTAATGTGAGATATGTAAACATTCTTAAAGTGGCATTATTAAAGTGACTAGTGTTCCATTTATTAAAGTGGCCAATGATATCAAGTCTGTAGGTAGGCAGCCGCCTCTCTGTGCTAGTGGTGGCTGTTTAATAATCTGATGGCCTTGAGATCGAAGCTGTTTTTCAATCTCTCTGTCCCAGCTTTGATGCACCTGTACTGACCTCGCCTTCTGGATGGAAGCGGGGTGAACAGGCAGTGGCTCGGGTGGTTATTGTCCTTGATGATCTTTTTTGCCTTCCAGTGGCATCGGGTGTTGTAGGTGTCCTGGAGGGCAGGTAGTTTGCCCCCGGTGATGCGTTGTGCAGAACGCACCACCCTCTGGAGAGCCCTGCGGATGTGGGCGGTGCAGTTGCCGTACCAGGCGGTGATGCAGCCTGACAGGATGCTCTCGATTGTTCACCTGTAAAAGTTAGTGAGGGTTTTTGGTGACAAGGCACATTTATTCACCCTCCTGAGGTTGAAGAGGCGCTGTTGTGTGGACCATTTCAGTTTGTCGGTGATATGTACACAGAGGAACTTCAAACTTTCCACCTTCTCCACTGCTGTCCCTTCGATGTGAATAGGGAGGTGCTCCCTTTGCTGTTTCCTGAAGTCCACAATCATCTCTTTTGTTTTGCTGACATTGAGTGAGTGGTTATTTTCCTGACACCACACTCGGAGGGCCCTCACCTCCTCCCTGTAGGCTGTCTCGTCATTGTTGGTAATCAAGCCTACCACTGTTGTGCTGTCTGCAAATTGGACACAGTTCTATTAGAACACAACAAAAACTACACATATCTAGGACTAAATTTCAGCAACACAGGTAGCTTTCACATGGCTATGAACGAGCTGAGAGACAAAGCAAGAAGAGCATTCTATGCCATTAAAAGGAACATTACAATTCCAATTAGAATCTGGCTCAACATTTTCCAATAAGTTATAGAACCAATTGCTCTACATAGCAGTGAAGTATGGGGTCCACTATCTAATAATGAATTCATCAAATGGGACAAACATCCGATTGAAATACTGCATGCAGAGTTTTGCAAGACTGTATTGAAAGCGTAAAGAAAACCTCCAAATAACGCATGTAGAGCAGAATTGGGCCAATACCCCTCCTCATTCTAATAGAAAAAAAATGCCATCAAATTTTACAACCATCTAAAAACAAGTGACTCCACAACATTTAATCACACAGCCCTAAAATATCAAGAGACGAAACAAGAGAAGAGTCACCTCAGTCAGCTGGTTCTGAGACTCAGTTCACATAGAGCACTCAGATCTGGCCCAGCCAAATCATCACAAAACAAAAATAAAAATATTTAAATTATTGGAAAGACACCACAAAAAAATCTAAGTTAACTTCAATGCTATTTGCCAATTAACAGACAGTACATGGTGGCAGACTATCTGACTAGGTACAGACTCAGTGAACACAGTCTGGCTATAGAGACTGGTCGTCACAGGCAAACCTGGCTGCCCAGAGAGGACAGGTTGTGCTCACTCTGCTCCATGGGAGAGGTAGAGACAGAACTACATTTCCTAATACACTGTGACAAATACTCAGACGTAAGAGAATCTTTCTTTCCCAAAATTATCATTCAGTACAAAGAATTTGAAACTATAAAGATGAAGAAAAAATAAAATATGTATTGGGTGAAAAGCCTAAATGTTTCCTCCTGCCACATCCTGAGGGACAGCCGGTGAAAAGTGCAATGTAATGTCAATAATATTTCCCATTTAGGTTTTGTTTTGGCTTTCATACCATGTCATGTGGCTTCTCAGTCATGTTGAGACTGGTCTACTACTATTGCTTTAATGCATTGTTATTCTCATTAATATTGTTGTTGTAATTGCTGTTAATGGTAATCCCATTTCCACTACTACTGTTATTAATTAAGCCTTATTGCTGTTGGTCCCAATGTGTGTGTAGAGAGAGAGAGCGATCAAGAGTGAGGGTTAATGTTATCAGCATTTACAGATCACACAGTTCAAGGTAAACAGCAGATTACACACATATACACACACACACACACACACACACACACACACACACACACACACACACACACACACACACACAGTGTGTGTAGTAGTTTGTGCGTGGATATATAATCAGGCATCTGTCTTCTGTGTTCAAATTGATAGGAATGAAATATGCTGTAATCTAAATGTAAATGGAGGTGAAATTTACTGTTGGCTGCTGTGTAATTACCTATACTAATATTTATTACTGTTGTGTTTGTATGAGAGAGGGAGAGAGAATGAGGGAGAGGATGGAGGGAATAGAAGAGAATGGAAAGAAGCGATAAAGATGGTGATGTTGGTTAGAGAGGGGGGATAAAGAGGGGGAAGGGGGGGGGGGGTCAGTTGTTGTCTCTCTCGGGGTGTGACCTACAGGGCAAAGCTCTCAGTTGGAGATTGAAAAACATTGTTTTCTGACACCCTGGAATGAGCTCCACACACACAGACACACACACAAACACACACACACACACACACACACACACACTGACAAACCATGTTAGCTGGGTTAACTGTTTATTGATTGACATTTCTGACTTCACAATAACTGTATCACTGCTAGCAACCATGGTAGCAACTTAAAGGCATGATACAACAAAATGGAGGAATGTCAAACATAAAAAATTCCAACATATGACCTCAGTGGCCATCCTAGGTTATCCTCAGCCTCACACCTCACCTACTAAAGATTTCTAATTCAAGTAGAAATCTTTGAAAGGTAGCCTATGGGAATAAATAACAAGGTTTACTACCAACACAGTACAGTCTTGAGGCACCTTAACAACTTGGTTTCATACCTGGTTAGTCACAAATGAGATGCACACAGTCTTCTTCCAACTGGATTTGGAATGTGCTGAATTGTTGAATTCAATTGTCACAATCGGATTGTGACTATATTTTTCGTATCCTCTACATTATCAGCCCTATAAAAATCTCCCTCTCTCTTTCCCTGTCTCTATGTCACTCCCCTCCTACAGCTCCTTATCCTCTGGGATAGACAGATCAATTCTGTCACACTATTCTTTATATACCTATTCCTCCCCTTTCTCTTTCGGTCTCTTTACCTCTGTCCCACTTCAATTCCCTATTTCCCTCTCGCTCTTGCAATCTGCAGGTTTGTGTGTGTGTGTATCTGTGTGTGTATGTCTGCGTGTCTGTGTGTGTGTGGCAGGAGTCCACCAGGGCTTTGCCGAATACTGAAATAATGACAGAGATTTTGAAAAGCTTTATGAGAATCTCTCATATCAGACACACACAGAGAGGTGTGTGTGAGAGCGAAAGAGAGAAGGAGCAGTAGGGAGAGGCTAGGAGTCCCCCAGTTATCACTTCAATAACTACGAGCGTATGTGTGTGTGTACACACACATTACATTTTCTCTCAATCACACAGACACAAAATAAACCGCCACTTTATGTTGTTCTCCTCATACACTCAAACGCACTCTCTTCCCTTGTCAGGCTACCTGCAGAGTCTGAAAACAGCACTATGATATTAAAGGACATTAAAGCATATTTAAGTACATGGGGCTGACATATTGTATAGCGTTTAAATCAGGTCGTGGTATTTACTCCACTATTGAATGCAGAAGGGCACACCTGGGTAGGTGAATCAATAGTTTCAATAGTTGATGCAGAAACACACACACACACACATACACACACACACACACACATAGACAGATTGGCTGACTTATACTGTATTGAGTTAGAGAGAAGAGGTCAGCTGTAAATCATTATAAGTCACACACTCTGGAGACCTGGTCCCTGATTAAATTACACTCAATTTGATGGAGTCAGAGACGCAGTCAGGCACATTCTAAGATGCACACATGCACGTACACACTCGCACACGTTCAAGCCTTTACCTATCAGAGACTGTTCATGTGTGTGTGTGTAAGGGAGCAGTGAGCGATGTGCGTGTGTTCATGCATGCACGAGTGCGTGTATGTGTGTGTGTCAGTAAACAGTGTGTAGGTGGATTTGGGGTTGATTAATCAGGTCTGGCTTCCCTCATGAAGACTGAGTCTGCAGAAACTCATTAACCAATCAACAGCTTGATAGCCTGAGGTAAGCTGACCTGGGGGCAACAACTTCTGATACAAACACTCCCGAAGCTCCGTCTGATCACACACACACACACACACACACACACACACACACACACACACACACACACACACACACACACACACACACACACACACACACACACACACACACACACACACACACACACACACACACACACACACAAAGTTTCTGTTCATATACTCTAGCCTCAGAATCTATGTACCCTAGGATATAGTTCAGACAGAGAGAGAGCTAGAGAGAGAGAAAGAAAGAGAGAGAAACAACCATTGTGTATCTCCCATATCCGCTGAAGAANCTCTCTCTCTCTCTCTCTCTTTTGTTCTTTGTTGTTCGGAGAAAGGATTCAGGAGATAAGCAATGGTTTGTCCCTCTCTATGTCTCTCTATCTGTGCTCCCTCCCTCTCCCCACTCAACCTATCCCTTTCTCCTCTCTCTCTCTCTCTCTCTCTCTCTCTCTCTCTCTCTCGATGTACAGTATGTCTGACCTTCGGTGTGAAAATCTCTCTCGCTGCCAAACGCTTCTTTAACTTCCCCATGATTCACATGACATCACTTCATGTGACCCTGCTCTCAGCCAGTCAGAACACATTATGGCCATGTGTCGGAGAGGAGAGGAGCAAGAGAGTATTGGCTGACAACAGGGTTTTAGAAGAGCATTTATGAAGAGTCATTGTCACTTTCCTTTTTAAACTGTTTTCTATTGTGTGTTCTTATACTCTCATTGAGAGTTATGCTAAACTTCCCAATCTTAATTGAATGGTTTCCACACATCTCTGTTAACTCTATGCCTGGTCTCATCTCGTCAGCTGATTGAACACCACAACCAGGAAGTTACTGTCAACCAGACCCTATGATTGTCTCTATAACATATAACCTATTTCCTGGAATGAAGACAGATAGGGAGAGTGTCTTTCTCCCCAGAGAATGCAGGTGTGATCGGGTCCATAATGACAACTCTCTGTCTGGGATGATCACTGTCATTGATTCGAACACCTGTCTGGAACAATCACAAGCATTGATTAGCTGTTTTTTGAGGACCAGATCAATAAAAACACTGGATAGAAACTCCAAGCGCCTCAGGATCGACAGTCCACTTCATTTGATAGACATAGAGCGGACAGGCACACGAGCACACACACACACACACCATCCTTTTAAGTGGTTGGTTCCAGGGTGTTCTGTACTCCTGATCTGGAGCTCTCTAGTACATTACTCTCATCTCTGTCTGAATATATGCTGATTAAGGGAGTAGAGGAGAGGAGGGGGAGGGTAAATGATGGGGGATGAAAGAGGAGGGGGAGGGAAGAGAGGCTTGGGCAAGAGGGAGGGGAGGGTGAGATATGGGCAATGAATTGCTGTCGAAATGCGTTTAAGCTACATTTAATCTCTGGAATTTGGCAAGAGGGGATAGTTGTGCTGTGTGCGAGCGCAGGCGCACTAACACACACACACACACACACACACACACACACACACACACACACACACACACACACACACACACACACACACAGCATAACTTTTAGTGAATGTGTTGCAGTGCCATTAATAGTGTGAGGGCAAAGCAGGGCTGTACCTTAACGATCTCCATTCCCCAGCCTCACACTCTGACACACACGTATACTGCAGCATGGGCTGGATTCAAGTCAGGACGGAACTTTAGGACCACACCTTGGCCTCGCTCCATCCATTTCATTCTCATAGTTCTTTTAGTAAGAAGATTGATAATGGATAAAAACAATCATATCCATTTTAGAATTAAACATCCAAATCTATCCATCATCCAAAACAGTGTACTTATTATCACAGTAGGCTGCTGAGGAGAGAATGGCTCATAATAATGGCCGGAACGGCATAAATGAAATGGCATCAAACATTCCATGAATTCCGCTCCAGTCATTACCACAAGCCCATGAGTTCTCCCCAATTAAGGTGTCACCAACCTCCTGTGTTACTCACACACCCCACCCCAACCATTATCCCTCTTATCAAATGTGAAGATCAAGGTCAAGAAATTGCTATGTGACGACTCTGGTAAATGTTTCACTCTTATAGAGAACGCCTCAGAGTAGAGTGGTGGCATGGAGACCCAGGTAGCAGAATTATAGACCTTAATCTTTCTCTTTCTTATAGGAACAGATTGGAGGTGATTGAAAGAATGATTGTAGCCCTCACTCTTTTCCCTCCCTCTCTCTCTCTCTCTCTCTCTCTCTCTCTCTCTCTCTCTCTACCGCTCCTTCTCCCTCAAGTGATTGAAAGATGAAATTGCTGAATTCCCATCTTTAATTAAGTGACTGGAATCATAAACGTTTCAAGTAAAAGAGTGGGTGAAGTAGTGACTCTCTCCATTATAAATAAATGAGTGAACGTGTCCATTCCCCATTGGTCTCCCATGCTGATATAGATCAACAACGATGTTTGTTGCTGATCTTTTCCCATATGTCCTAGGTTAATTTGTACACATACCCCCTGTTATATGAGTGGCTTTTGACAGGCTGAATAGAATATAGAACATAAGAACCGCATACGTAAAGGATTTATCATTGGTGTGAGTTTACTGTGTGTGATCTCTTATCTATAACCCATCATTGTCTCTGTCCTGGAATCTTGGCTTTTTGTCTCACAAAGTGAAATCTTGCTCTATACTCCCCTCTCCTCCCTTCTCCATCCCTTTCAACTCCTTTCTTTCGCCATCCTCCATCCTTGCTTCATCTCTTTCTTCTCCCCTCTCATTCTTCTCCCTCTCTCTCTCACTCGCTCTCCCTCCCCCCTCTCATTTTCCATTCTCTCTCTCTCTCCCCTGTCCCATAGGAAGGTGTTTTAGTCTATTTCAGGAACCTGATGTTCTGACAGCTTTCACACATTCCTCCCTGGCATTAACACACACACACACACACACATACACACACACACACACACACACACATTAGCAATTAGGCCCATCTCCCGGTCAGTAACAAACGCCAGGTCATACAAGTTTACTGTGCTGACAATTACAATATATACGACATGTACTTTATAACTCAACAAAACAGTGCACTGCATTCATCTCATTAGGAAGGATAATGTTTATATTGATCAAGACACATCGTCATTTACTGTCATCGGCCTGTCAGAATGGCATTTTACCACTATCATAACGTGTTATATCCCTGTCGGTCATCTGTTATGACAAGTTATACTGCAAAAATTGTCTATTCTGTCTGGCACTTACATTTTTTTTGTGTGCAGAGGTGTGACACTGAAATGTCAACCCAGTCACTGACTAATAACACGCCTCCATTCACACAAACATGTTCCATTGGCTACTTAATTGAATCTCTACGGTTACCTGGCTGGCTACGTGACCTGGACACAGCTAGAGGGATTACTGTCTCACACACACACACACACATACACACACACACACACACACACACAACAATGACAGCCTCTTCTGAGGTGTGATTCTGAGCTCAGTGTTTCCCTGATCCTGTTGAAGCCTGAAAGTCTCAGTGTGTTAGTGCTGTGCTCAAACTAACCCTTACACACCCTACAGATCTCCAGGGCAAGAGCTGTCCTCTCCTGGAATTAGTCAGAGATCAAAATAGCACTTTTTCCAGAGAAAACTAGTGAAAGTGTCTGAATGAGAACCCTTTGCTACTGCATGCTGTGAGACTTGTCTGTCTCTGTCTGTCTCTCAACAGGGGAGGAATATGAATGATTTACAATAACATTTTTCACTCCATGATGGTTACTGTTTGTCAGCTCCACCTGGTTGCTGAGTGTGTCTGAGTGTGTGGTTTCTGCTGAATCCCAAGGTTAACAGGAAAGTGATTCAGGCTAATTAAGCATTTTCTCCTGTGACAACCAATCAGATCAGCCCTGGAGTAACCCTAGTAACAGCATGTAACAGGGCGGTTCAAAGACCACTAGTCTCACAGAGGTTAGACAGCAATTAACCAACGTACACACACACACACTGAGACAATAATGCCAGTGTACAAAACCCTCCCTCTATCTCTCTCTCTCTCACCCTCTCTCTCTCTCATTCTGGGAGAATTCTGATACTTTATGGCTGCTAAGCAGTTTATTCTGGGATCTGCCTACAATAAAAGATTTGAGATCGATACAGCAACAAATATGAAACATTCTTATTATTAGGTCTTTATGGCATAAACAAATGCACATTTCAGCATTGTAGCCCAACATCTGCTCTCTCATCCACCATCCAGTTCACAGGACTTCCTCTGCTCTCTCATCCACCATGCAGTTCACAGGACTTCCTCTGCTCTCTCATCCACCATCCAGTTCACAGGACTTCATCTGATGTGTGATTCTCAGCCCAGTGTTTCCTGCCCGATACCTGCCTGTTCAGGTTTGCATGCCCACGGCGTACATTGCTATGCTACAAAGACATGCGCGCGCACACACACACACACACACACACTACAAAGACATGAATAATTTCTGATCCTATCAGAGTAGATCCCTTAACCTTTCCTTGATATACATGCATGTGTGCCCGCCCAAACACACACACACACACAAACAGACAGAGCTTGCCCAAGGTGAGATCCAAACCGGCGGGCTCAACAACATGTACTTAACATAAAGTACATTTGTAATAGTGTTTTGCACTAAAACTTCTGCGGGATGAAGGAATATTAGATATGACATTTATCTTCATCCATTTATTACTGTAATATGGTAAATGTTGTATTAACTGCAAACAGACATCCTGTAACATGTTAAATTAAAACACAATAGAACAAATTAGAATAATAAACAGAATTCATTCATATAATACACAATACAGCACTAAATCATTTTCCTTTTTCTAATGAGCATGTCAGTAGGACATGACAGGATATAATTTGCCTGTTTTGTCAGTGTTGCCAGTAAGTTATGATACATATTATTTTATGTTTGTTAGGATTAATGTTGTTGCTGTGTTACTATAGGAAAGATAGGATGTAATTACCATAACAATGTCCTATAATTTCCAATAAAACAGGAATTCCACAGAAAGTATGTTTCACATAGCTCACCATTGCCTGAACGCACACAACCACTTTAGTTTGTGCATTCTGTTCTGACAGACAAGCCAGGGAAATTTAAAGGTATTACTGATATAGCACATGCCAATGATGTGGGTGACTGGAACATGGTTGGTCAAAATTGTTGAAGACCCCTATGAGAATTGAAATCACAACCTCTGGTTTACCACTGTGCCGAGGCCATCGCTCGTTAGTCTACCAACAGCCTCGTCATGTCAAACTCAAGGCAACTTAATGATTTAAAGAACACTCTCATCTGAAAAGAGACAAGCAGGTTGCCACAGCCTGACTCTTAACGCAGAGGCAGCTCTGTACCATTGTTGTGAGGGTTCTATAGAGTAGAGACTTCTAGAAAAATGCTGCAGTTTACTTTGTAAAAGACTAAGTAAAAAAGAGGGAGTGCTGCAGAATGCAAGCGGAAACTAGGAAATCTCTAAAATCAGCAGTTTCATGAAATTCCTCCCTGCTTTGATACCTGCAGCTTGGGTCAGGCTGATGAGATTCAGGACTTCAAATGTCCATCAATGTAATGTCCGTGGTTCTGTTGTGGAAAGAGTCAGGCGCAGGAGGTAGTTACGTGTGAAAAGGTATTTTAATATATACACCGGTCCAAGCCAACAAACTCTGGCGAAACAGAATACCCACACGAAAATCAACAATAAACGGGCGCAAGCCAGCAACCCGGCATATACGAGAACCAAAATAAAATAGCCCTCTACACAGACTGGGAAACGACGAAGTCAAACGGTACAAACCTAACAATCACGCACAATGGGAAGAGGGGAAGGAAGGAAATATAAACAGGTGCGTGGGAAATTAACAACAGGTGTGTACAATTAGACAAAACCAACAAAACACATGAAATGGGGAGCGATGATGGTCAGAAAACCGGTGACGTCGACCGCCGAACACCACCGGAACATCGGCGGAAGTTGTGACAATCAAACTTCACATTAAAAGACAGAGATGATATAGCTCAGCCAATCCGTCCTGTCCTAGATACTGCATAGAGAGCAGGGTTACTCTCACACAAATTTCAGGGAACACACGCACACACACAATCCCCAAATCAGCAGTTTCAAAGAAAAACAGCTGGTGAACTGGGTTAGTCTTTCATCCAATCTGTTTTTTATTCCTCATAAAGCCATCTTCTAATAGTTTCATAATGAACGTCCCGCCTGTGTCTGTCTGCGAAGCCAGTGATGGAATATTTATGGAGTATACTTATGGGTCGTTCTGTTTTTATCTCACATATTTATTCTTCCTTAGAATCCACAGCTTCTTCTCCAAAACCTAAACCTTAAATCTGAACCCAATACTAAACCTGGCAAGCATCTTCACGGACATGTTCAACGACATCTCCTTGTCCTAGTCTGTACTCCCAACATGTTTCAAGCAGACCAATATTGTACCTGTTCCTAAGAACTCAAAAGTAACCCGCCTAAATGACTATCGTCCCATAGCACTTGCATCTGTTACCATGAAATGCTTTGGGTCCTGGACTTTGACAGGTCGCCCCCAGGTAGTGAGGGTAGGTAACAACACATCCGCCACGCTGACCCTCAACACAGGGCCCCTCAGGGGTGTGCACTTACTCCCCTCCCGTACTCCCTGTTCACCCATGACTGTGTGGCCACTCACGACTCCAACACAATCATCAAGTTTGCTGACGACATGATGGTGGTAGGCCTGACGATGAGACAGCCAACAGGGAGGAGGTCAAAGAGCTGGCAGTGTGGTGCCAGGACAACAACCTCTCCCTCAGTTTCAGCAAGACAAAGGAGCTGATCGTGGACTACAGGAAATGGAGGGGCGAGTACGCCCCCATCCAGATCGACGGAGGGCACAGTCCTGAAGAAGGCGTGACAGCTCCTCTCCCCCCTCAGGAGGTTGAAAAGATATTGTATGGCCGCTCAGATCCTCAAAAAGTTATACAGCTACTCCAGTGAGAGCATTTTGACTGGCTGCATCACCGCTTGGTATGACAACTCCACCGCCCTCGATCGCAAGGTGCTACAGAAGGTGGTGCAGACGGCCATCCAGGACCTCTATACCAGGTGGTGTCAGAGAAAGGCCCGGGAAATTGTCAAAGAAACCAGCCACCTAAGCCATAGACTGTTCACTCGGCTACTGAACGGCAAGCGGTACTGGAATGCCAAGTCTGGGACCAAAAGACACCTGAACAGCTTCTACCCCAAGCCATAAGACTGAGATACAGATAGACAGAGTGAGACACAGAGAGAGCGAGATGTTCTGCTATAAACTGTGATAGCCTCTCTCTCTCACGCTCTCACCCTCTCTCTTATGGTCACTTACTCTCAGCAGCATACCACCCTGCATCCCACTGCTGGCTTTCCTCAGAAGTTAAGCAGGGTTGGTCCTGGATGGGAGACTAGATTCTGCTGGAAGTGGTGATGGAGTATCCCAATGAATATCCCAATGCCCCAGGGTAGTGATTGGGGACTTTGCCCTGTGTATGATGGGTTGTTAAATGGGTGTCCTGACTCTCTGTGTTCACTAAAGATCTGATGGCATTTATAAGATTAGGATTGTTAACCTTGGTGTCCTGGTAAATTCCCAATCTGGCCCTCATACCATCATCGCCACCTGATCAACCCCAGCTTCCAATTGGCTCATTCCTCTCCCTTGTAACTATTCCCCAGGTCGTTGCTGTAAATGAGAATGTGTTCTCAAACAACTTACCAGGTAAAATAAGTCAGTAAGTTCACATGTTGCTACAGCAGCTCAGGTCTGAAACAGAAAATAACTCACCAGAGATAGCAGCTTCAACTCTGGAATAGACAACTCTGGAAACAACACATTGCTGAGAGAAGAAAGTGTTTGCCTCTAGGGTCTATTTTTTAACAATCAACTCTATCTGGACTTCAGGAGAGCTGTGTTTAGCTGACAATCAAGCAAGGATTGACTGCATAGCGCACCTATCTACGGACATGACAGGTGATCAGAAGATTAACATGAAGAAAGAGGAGAAAAGTGAACGTGTGTCCCTGTCTCCGATGGGGGACTGTACCTGCCCCCCCAGAGTGTGAGAGGGTGTGTGTGTTTGGGATGGGTGACCTGGGGCAGTCTCTATAGCTTGCGTCTGCTGCAGGCAGGGCACAGGGTGATGTTCGGCAGCCCAAAAGCTGCAGTCTCCTGCCCCACGGAGCTCAGGTACAACAACCTTTATACTAGATTCAGTGTAATGTGTTGATGTTACATGTGGTTAATATGGTGCATAATGTGTATGTACAAATATTTGCTTATGTTTGAAGGAGTACATGTGAATATACTGTATGTGTATTTAAGTGTGTATCAATATGTTGATATATATGCAGGTCCTGGGCCATGCTGCAGCTGCCCAGTCAACCCGTCTGATCTTCATCGCAGTCCAGAGAGAACACTACGACTTCCTGGTACCACTGGCCAATCAGCTAAAGGGGAAGGTAGCATATTTTTTTTTACTTCTGCTATATGTATGAATGTCTGTTTTGTTGGTATATTTGGCCAATATATAATAAGTACTAGCGTATCTAACCAATGTAATGCATGTCCCAGTGTATTTAGCCAACAGAATGTATATTCCAGTCTATTTGGCCAATACATTGTATGAATCAGTGTATTTGATGCCATGTTGAATTGCAGGTGTTGGTGGACCTCAGTAACAACCTGAGGAAGAATCAGTACCCAGAGGCCAATGCAGAGTACCTGCAAAGGTGAGAGCTATACAGTATATGTTGTTATTATGTGTATGTTAATTAGGAATGTTTATTTAATTGTGACCACTTTTTCTACCAAATTTTGTGATTACGATCTTGTCTTATCGCTGCAACTCCCCAACGAGCTCGGGAGAGGCAAAGGTCAAGTCATGCGTCCTCCGCCAATCCGCGCTTTTTAACACCCGCTTGCTTAACCCGGAAGCCAGCAGCACCAATGTGTCGGAGGAAACACTGTTCAAATTACGACCGAAATCAGCCTGCAGGCCCCCGGCCCGCCACAAGGAGTCGCTAAAGCGCGATGAGCCAAGTAAAGCCCCCCCCGGCCAAACCCTCCCCTAACCTAGACGACACTGGGCCAATTGTGCGCCGCCCTATGGGACTCCCGGTCACGGATGGTTGTGACACAGCCTGGGATCAAACTCCAGACTGTAGTAACGCCGCAACACTGAGGAATGCTTTCATATGTTGATGTGTATCTACAGTATGTGTATGCTGATGTACTGGAAATGCGGTTATAAAGTATTGTACCTGAGTAGTCTGGTCCCTGGAGCTGAGGTGGTTAAAGGATTCAACACCCTGTCTGCCTGGGCTCTGCAGAATGGACCACTGGCCGGGAAACAGGTACACACATAAACACCTGACAATAAAGAAAACAAATAATTGAGAAAATATCAGGGAGTATTCTGTGGGTTGTGGGGCCAGTGTGGAGGCATTTTGTTTGTTTTACTTTTTTATTGAATTTCCATTGCCTGGTGAAACAAGGACAGCATTGTTATAGCATACAAACACACACACTTACAGTTGAAGTCGGAAGTTTACATACACCTTAGCCAAATACATTTCAACTCAGTTTTCCACAATTCCTGACATTTAATCCAAGTAAAAATTCCCTGTCTTAGGTCAGTTATTTTAGGAATGTGAAATGTGAGAATAATATAATTATTTATTTCAGCTTTTATTTCTTTCATCACATTCCCAGTGGGTCAGAAGTTTACATACACTCATTTAGCATTTGGTAGCATTGCCTTTAAATTGTTGAACTTGGGTCAAACGTTTCGGGTAGCCTTCCACAAGCTTCCCACAATAAGTTGGGTGAATTTTTGCCCGTTCCTCGTGACAGAGCTGGTGTAACTGAGTCAGATTTGTAGGCCTCCTTGCTCACACACGCTTTTTCAGTTCTGCATACACATTTTCTATAGGATTGAGGTCAGGGCTTTGTGATGGCCACTCCAATACCTTCACTTTGTTGTCCTTAAGCCATTTTGCCACAACTTTGGAAGTATGCTTGGGGTCATTGTCCATATGGAAGACCAGTTTGCGGCCAAGCTTTAACATCCTGACTGATGTCTTGAGAAGTTGCTTCAATATATCCACTAGACGAGGAATACCTACAGTGAGGGAAAAAAGTATTTGATCCCCTGCTGATTTTGTACGTTTGCCCACTGACAAAGAAATGAGCAGTCTATAACTTTAATGGTAGGTTTATTTGAACAGTGAGAGACAGAATAACAAAAAACAGAAAAACGCATGTGAAAAATGTTATAAATGGAATTGCATTTTAATGAGGGAAATAAGTATTTGACCCCTCTGCAAAACATGACTCAGTACTTGGAGGCAAAACCCTTGTTGGCAATCACAGAGGTCAGATGTTTCTTGCAGTTGGCCACCAGGTTAGCACACATCTCAGGAGGGATTTTGTCCCACTCCTCTTTGCAGATCTTCTCCAAGTCATTAAGGTTTCGAGGCTGACGTTTGGCAACTCGAACCTTCCCTCCACAGATTTTCTATGGGATTAAGGTCTGGAGACGGGCTAGGCCACTCCAGGACCTTAATGTGCTTCTTCTTGAGCCACTCCTTTGTTACNAGTTGATGCCAAAGAGCCCCATTTTGTTCTCATCTGACCACAACACTTTCACCCAGTTGTCCTGTTCATTGGCAAACTTCAGACGGGCATGTATATGTGCTTTCTTGAGCAGGGGGACCTTGCGGGCGCTGCAGGATTTCAGTCCTTCACGGCGTAGTGTGTTACTAATTGTTTTCTTGGTGACTATGGTCCCAGCTGCCTTGAGATCATTGACAAGATCCTCCCGTGTAGTTCTGGGATGATTCCTCACCGTTCTCATGATCATTGCAACTCCACGAGGTGAGATCTTTCATGGAGCCCCAGGCCGAGGGAGATTGACAGTTCTTTTGTGTTTCTTCCATTTGCGAATAATCGCACCAACTGTTGTCACCTTCTCACCAAGCTGCTTGGCGATGGTCTTGTAGCCCATTCCAGCCTTGTGTAGGTCTACAATCTTGTCCCTGACATCCTTGGAGAGCTCTATGGTCTTGGCCATGGTGGAGAGTTTGGAATCTGATTGATTGATTGCTTCTGTGGACAGGTGTCTTTTATACAGGTAACAAACTGAGATTAGGAGCACTCCCTTTAAGAGTGTGCTCCTAATCGCAGCTCATTACCTGTATAAAAGACAGCTGGGAGCCTGAAATCTTTCTGATTGAGAGGGGGTCAAATACTTATTTCCCTCATTAAAATGCAAATCAATTTATAACATTTTTCATATGCGTTTTTCTGGATTTTTTTGTTGTTATTCTGTCTCTCACTGTTCAAATAAACCTACCATTAAAATTATAGACTGATAATTTTTTTGTCAGTGGGCAAACTTACAAAATCAGCAGGGGATCAAATACTTTTTTCACTCACTGTATGTAAGAATGCTGTTCAATCGACTACAGCTCAGCATTTAACACCATAGTACCCTCCAAGCTCGTCATTAAGCTCGAGACTCTGGGTCTCGACACAGCCCTGTGCAACTGGGTCCTGGACTTCCTGACAGGCCGCCCCCAGGTGGTGAGGGTAGGAAACAACATCTCCACCCCGCTGATCCTCAACACTGGGGCCCCACAAGGGTGCGTTCTCAGCCCTCTCCTGTACTCCCTGTTCACCCATGACTGCGTGGCCAAGCACGCCTCCAACTCAATCATCAAGTTTACAGACGACACTACAGTGGTAGGCTTGATTACCAACAACTACGAGACGGCCTACAGGGAGGAGGTGAGGGCCCTCGGAGTGTGGTGTCAGGAAAATAACCTCTCACTCAACGTCAACAAAACAAAGGAGATGATCATGGACTTCAGGAAACAGCAGAAAACACCCCCCTATCCACATCGACGGGACAGTAGTGGAGAAGGTGGACGTTTTTAAGTTCCTTGGCGTACACATCACGGACAAACTGAAATGGTCCACCCACACAGACAGCATGGTGAAGAAGGCGCAACAGCGCCTCTTCCACCTCAGGAGGATGAAGAAATTCGGCTTGTCACCAAAAACACTCAAACTTCTACAGATGCACAATCGAGAGCATCCTGTCGGGCTGTATCACTGCCTGGTATGGCAACTGCCCCGCCCACAACCGTAAGGCTGTCCATAGGGTAGTGAGGACTGCACAACACATCACCGGGGGTAAACTACCTGCCCCCCAGGACACCTAAACCACCCAATGTCACAGGAAGGCCAAAAAGATCATCAAGGACAACAACCACCCGAGCCACTGCCTGTTCACCCTGCTATCATCCAGAAGGCGAGGTCAGTACAGGTGCATCAAAGCTGGGACCGAGAGACTGAAAAACAGCTTCCACTAACATTGAGTGGCTGCTGCCAACATACTGACTCAAATCTCTAGCCACTTTAAACAATTTTGTATATAATGTTTACATATCCGACATTACTCATATCAAATGTATACACTGTACTCTATACCATCTACTGAATCTTGCCTATGCCGTTCGGCCATCGACTAAAATCTCTAGCCACTTTAATAATAAAAAATTTGATGAAATAAATGTATCACTAGCCACTTTAAAGGATGCCATTTATATAATGTTTACATATCCTACATTACTCATCTCATATGTATATACTGTACTCTATACCATCTACTGCATCTTGCCTACGCTGGTCAGCCATCGCTCATCCATATATTTATATGTACATACTCATATTCATTCCTTTACTTGTGTATAAGGTAGTTGTTGTGAATTTGTTAGACTGCTTGTTAGATACTACTGCATGGTCGGAACTAGAAGCACAAGCATTTCGCTACACTCGCATTAACATCTGCTAACCATGTGTATGTGACAAATAACATTTCATTTGATTTTACTTCCTCAAGATGCCATCTATTTTGTGAAGTGCACCAGGCCCTCCTGCAGCAAAGCACCCCCACAACATAATGCTGCCACCCTAGTGCTTCAAGGTTGGGATGGTGTTCTTCGGCCTGCAAGCCTCACCTTTTTTTCTCCAAACATAATGATGGTCATTATGGCCAAACAGTTCTATTTTTGTTTCATCAGACCAGAGGACATTTAAAAAAAAAAATACGATCTTTGTCCCCATGTAAAGTTTCAAACCGTAGTCTGGATTTTTTATGGCGGTTTTGGAGCAGTGGCTTCTTCCTTGCTGAGCGGGCTTTCAGGTTATGTCGATATAGGATTTGTTTTACTGTGGATAAAGAGACTTTCCTCCAGCATCTTCACAAGGTCCTTTGCTGTTGTTCTGGGAATGATTTGCACTTTTCGCACCAAAGTACGTTCATCTCTAGGTCACAGAACGCGTCTCCTTCCTGAGCGGTATGACGGATGCGTGGTCCCATGGTGTTTATACTTGCGTACTATTGTTTGTACAGATGAACGTGGTACCTTCAGGCATTTGGAAATTGCTCCCAAGGATGAACCAGACTTGTGGAGGTCTACAATTGTTTTTCTGAGGTCTTGGCTGATTTATTTTTATTTTCCCATGATGTCAAGCAAAGAGGCACAGAGTTTGAAGGTAGGCCTTGAAATACATCCACAGGGATTCCACCAATTGACTCAAATTATGTCAATTAGCCTATCAGAAGCTTCTAAAGCCATGACATCATTTTCTGGAATTTTCTAAGCTGTTTAAAGGCACAGTCAACTTAGTGTATGTAAACTTTATAATTCACTGTATCACAATTCCAGTGGGTCTAAGTGAAATAATTTGTCTGTAAACAATTGTTGGAAAAATTACTTGTGTCATGCACAAAGTTGCCAAAACTATAGTTTGTTAACAAGAAATTAGTGGAGTGGTTGAAAAACGAGTTAATGACTCCAACCTAAGTGTATGTAAACTCCCAACTTCAACTGTAGTTCTGTTGTGGAGATGAGGCGCTAGCATTCATGCCTCAGCTTCAGAGAGAAAAACAAAACATCTCAACCCTCTGGAGAGCAAACCTGAATCTGCCTCACATGCTCTTTGAACACACACACTGCTCTTCCCTCATAACTACCTGTTTTTCAACAAAATAGAGCACTGCAGTAGTGTTTGTTTGTGTTTTAATGTATGTGTGTGTCTGTGTGTGAGACAGAGAAAGAGAGAGTGTGTGTGTATGTATGTGTGTGTCTGTGTGTGTGTGAAAAAGAGGTGTGTGTGCGCGCGTGCGTGCACGCGTATGTGCATTCCCTGCCTTGCAGTTTGATTGAATCCGCAGGGGTGCTCTGCTTGTGTCACAATAACATTCAGATAGAGGGCCTTGGTTCTCATCCCCATACTATTACTTTACTAGTAATGTACAGAGACACGGCTCGCTGCCCGGTCCACTTACACAAAATATCTAGTGAAACTACTCTTAATCCTCCCCCTAATACACTTTACAGTTGAAGTTGGAAGTATACATATACTTAGGTTGGAGTCATTGTTTTTCAACCACTCATTAATATCATTTGATTCAATTGGAGGTGTACCTGTGGATGCATTTCAAGGCCTACCTTCAAACTCTGTGCCTCTTTGCTTGACATCATGGGAAAATCAAAAGAAATCAGCCAAGACCTCAGAAAACTAATTGTAGACCTCCACATGTCTGGTTCATCCTTGGGAGAAATTTCAAACACCTGAAGGTATCATGTTCATCTGTACAAACAATAGTATGCAAGTATAAACACCACGCATCCGTCATACCGCTCAGGAAGGAGACGCGTTCTGTCTCCTAGAGATGAACGTACTTTGGTGCGAAAAGTGCAAATCATTCCCAGAACATCAGCAAAAGGACCTTGTGAAGATTCTGGAGGAAACAGGTACAAAAGTATCTATATCCACAGTAAAACGTGTCCTATAAAATCGACATAACCTGAAAGGCCGCTCCACAAGGAAGAAGCCACTGCTCCAAAACCGCCATAAAAAAGCCTGACTACGGTTTGCAACTGCACATGGGGACAAAGATCATACCTTTTGGAGAAATTTCCTCTGGTCTGATAAAATAAAAATAGAACTGTTTGGCCATAATGACCATCATTATGTTTGGAGGAAAAAGAGTGAGGCTTGCAAGCCAAAAAACACCATCCCAATGTGAAGCACGGGGGTGGCAGCATCCTGTTGTGGCGGTGCTTTGCTGCAGGAGGGACTGGTGCACTTCACAAAATAGATGGCTTCATGAGGAAGGACAATTATGAGATGATGCTTCAATATATCCACAAGACATCAGTCAGGAAGTTAAAGCTTGGTTGCAAATGGGTCTTCCAAATGGACAATGACGCAAAACATACTTCCAAAGTTGTGTCAAAATGGCTTAAGGACAACAAAGTCAAGGTATTGGAGTGGCCATCACAAAGCCCTGACCTCAATCCCATAGAAAATTTGTGGGCAGAACTGAAAAAGCATGTGCGAGCAAGGAGGCCTACAAACCTGACTCAGTTACACCAGCTCTGTCAGGTGAATTTTGGCCCATTCCTCCTAACGTATTGTGGGAAGCTTGTGGAAGGCTACCCGAAATGTCTGACCCAAGTTCAACAATTTAAAGGCAATGCTACCCAATGCTAATTGAGTGTATGTAAACTTCTGACCCACTGGGAATGTGATGAAAGAAATAAAATATGAAATAAATCATTGTCTACTATTATTCTGACATTTCACATTCCTAAAATGAAGTGGTGATCCTAACTGACCTAGGACAGGGAATTTTTACTAGGAATTGTGAAAAACTGAGTTTAATTTATTTGGCTAAGGTGTATGAAAACGTCCGACTTCAACTGTATATACAAAAGTATTTGGACACCCCTTCAAATGAGTGGATTCGGCTATATCAGCCACACCTGTTGCTGACGTGTATAAAGTCAAGCACAGACTTGCCATCTCCATAGACAAACATTGGCAGTAGATTGGCCAATGTGGCACCTTCATAGGATGCCAACTTTAAAACAAGTCAGTTTGTAAAGTTTCTGTCCGGCTAGAGCTGCCCCGGTCAATTGTAAGTGCTGCTATTATGAAGTAGAAACCTCTAGGAGCAGCAACAGCTCAGCCGTGAGGTGGTAGGCCACACAAGCACATAGAACGGGACCGCTGAGTGCTGAAGCGTGTAAAAAAAAAACATTGGTTGCAACACTCACTACCAATTTCCTAACTGCCTCTGGAAGCATTGTCAGCGCAATAACTGTTTGTCGGGATCTTTATTTACTTCACCTTTATTTAACCAGGTAGGTCTGCTCTGACAGCTGATGCTTAAAGTTCATGAGGGAGATATGGGTCTCCAGCTTCAGTGATTTTTGCAATTCGTTCCAGTCATTGGCAGCAGCGAACTGGAAGGAAAGGCAGCCAAAGGAGGAATTGGCTTTGCGGATGACCAGTGAAATATACCTGCTGGAGCGCGTGCTACGGGTGGGTGCTGCTATGGTGACCAGTGAGCTGAGATAAGGTGGGGCTTTACCTAGCAAAGACTTCTAGATGATCTGGAGCCAGTGGGTTTGGCGACGAATATGAAGCAAGGGCCAGCCAACGAGAGCATACAGGTCGCAGTGGTGGGTAGTATATGGGGCTTTGGTGACAAAACGGATGGCACTGTGATAGCAAATTGGATGTAGTCTGAGTAGAGTGTTGGAGGCTATTTTGTAAAATGACATCGAAGTCAAGGATCGGTAGGATAGTCAGTTTTACGAGGGTATGTTTGGCAGCATGAGAAGGATGGTTTCTTGCGAAATAGGAAGCCGATTCTAGATTTACTTTTGGATTGGAGATGCTTAATGTGAGTCTGGAAGGACAGTTTACAGTAACCAGACACCTAGGTATTTGTAGTTGTCCACATATTCTAAGTGAGAACTGTCCAGAGTAGTGATGCTAGACTGGCGGGCTGGTACGTGCAGCGATCAGTTGAAGAGCATGCATAGTTTCATTTAAGAGCAGTTGGAGGCCACGGAAGGAGTGTTGTACGGCATTGAAGCTCATCTGGAGGTTTGTTAACACAATGTCCAAAGAAGGGCTAGAAGTATACAGAATGGTGTCATCTGCGTAGAGGTGGATCAGAGAATCACCCGCAGCAAGAGCGACATCATTGATGTATAAAGAGAAAAGAGTCGGCCCGAGAATTGAACCCTGTGGCACCCCCATAGAGACTGCCAGAAGTCCGGACAACAGGCCCTCCGATTTGACACACTGAACTCTGTCTGAGAAGTAGTTAGTGAACCAGGCGGGGCAGTCATTTGAGAAACCAAGGTTGTTGAGTCTGATGATAAGAATGTGGTGATTGACAGAGTCGAAAGCCAAATCAAATAAAATGTTATTTGACACATACACATGGTTGGCAGATGTTAATGCGAGTGTAACGAAATGCTTGTGCTTCTAGTTTCGACCATGCTGTAGTATCTAAACATTTCACAACAACTGCTTTATACACTCACACACACACACGTGTAAAGGAATGAATACGAGTATGTACATATAAATATATGGATGAGCGATGGCTGACCGGCATAGACAAGATGCAGTAGATGGTATAGAGTACAGTATATACATATTAGATGAGTAATGTAGGATATGTAAACATTATATAAAGTGGCATCGTTTAAAGTGGCTAGTGATACATTTATTACATCCAATTTTTTATTATTAAAATGGCTAGAGATTTGAGTCAGTATGTTGGCAGCAGCCACTCAATGTTAGTGATGGCTGTTTAACAGTCTGATGGCCTTGAGATAGAAGCTGTTTTTCAGTATCTCGGTCCCAGCTTTGATGCACCTGTACTGACCTCGCCTTCTGGATGATAGCGGGGTGAACAGGCAGTGGCTCAGGTGGTTGTTGTCCTTGATTATCTTTTTTGGCCTTCCTGTGACATCGGGTAGTGTAGGTGTCCTGAAGGGCAGGTAGTTTACCCCCGATGATGCGTTGTGCAGACCTCACTACCCTCTGGAGAGCCTTACGGTTGTGAGCGGAGCAGTTGCCGTACCAGGCGGTAATACAGCCCGACAGGATGCTCTCGATTGTGCATCTGTAGAAGTTTGTGAGTGTTCTTGGTGACAAGCCAAATTTCTTTATCCTCCTGAGGTGGAAGAGGCGCTGTTGCGTCTTCTTCACCATGCTGTCTGTGTGGGTGGACCATTTCAGTTTGTCCGTGATGTGTACGCCGAGGAACTTAAAAACGTCCACCTTCTCCGCTACTGTCCCGAGGTTATTTTCCTGACACCACACTCCGAGGGCACTCACCTCCTCCTTGTAGGTGTTGAGGATCAGTGGGGTGGAGATGTTGTTTCCTACCCTCACCACCTGGGGGCGGCCCGTCAGGAAGTCCAGGACCCAGTTGTACAGGGCGGGGTCGAGACCTAGGGTCTCAAGCTTAATGACGAGCTTGGAGGGTACTATGGTGTTAAATGCTGAGCTGTAGTCGATGAACAGCATTCTTACATAGGTATTCCTCTTGTCCAGATGGGTTAGGGCAGTGTGATTGCGATTGCGTCGTCTGTGGACCTATTGGGATGGTAAGCAAATTGGAGTGGGGTTTATGGTGTCAGGTAGGATGGAGGTGATATGATCCTTGACTAGTCTCTCTGTTACGTTCCCCAGTTTCTGTGTTGTGGTTTTGCTTGTATGTGTGAGTTTCTCAATGGCTTCCTGAAATTCCCCCATTGCTAATTGGAGCTGACCCCGCCCCCTCGTCAGGATACAGCTGTATCCCATTACAGACTCCTTCTCCAGCTATATAAGCCAGTGTTCTGTTGCTCAGATGGGAGATGAGGCTGAGGATAAAGTGTGTCCTGAGTTTATTGTTGTTAAGAGAGATTTTGGTATGTACTATGTTAGTTGTTGCTGATTGTTATGTTCTGTGTTACTTTGTTGCTCAAAGAGAGAGCTTCTTTAATATCCTGAGTTAGTTTTTTCTCAGGTTTGTTGTGAAATAGTTTGTATTGTTCTGTTTCATTTGTTCCCAGGGGGAAGGGGAAGGCACCTAGGGAGTGCTTAGGCAAGAGGCCTGCGGGCATACATAACCCGTAGTATTTTACTGTCTATGCACACTAGGTAAGACCTGGGCGGACCACGCCCTGTATTTTGGTTAGCGCGCCAGGTGGCGCTAAGTTAAGTAAGTTGTGGGTAGGCAGGTAAGGTAGGAGAGGGGGCTTTCACTTTTACTTTCTTTGCTTTGGTTTCGTTCAGCCTTTTTTCCCAAAAATTACAGTGTCACGGAATAAATTCCTTGTAAACGGTACCACTCTGCCTTTCATCCTTACTCGCACCTACAGTCCCATACCTCTTTCACTCCACGGGAGTTGAGTTGTAGCAGGGTGTTGCGTTCCCTCTTCCTAGAGGCGTACGTAACACTCTCAAAGCACTTCATGATGACGGAAGTGAGTGCTACTGGGCGATAGTCAATTCTCAGTTACCTTAGCTTTCTTGGGAACAGGAACAATGGTGACCCTCTTGAAGCATGTGGGAACAGCAGACTGGGATAAGGATTGATTGAATATGTCCGTAAACACACCAGTCAGCTGGTCTGCGCATGCTCGGAGGACGCGGCCAGGGACAGTTTGGGTCTAGAGAGTGTCTCCCTCTCGGGGATGACCGCAGCAGCTTTCCAATCTTTAGGGATCTCAGACGATACGAAAGAGAGGTTGAACAAGCTAGTAATAGGGGTTGCAATAATTGCGGCGGATAATTTTAGAAAGAGAGGGTCCAGATTGTCAAGCCCAGCTGATTTGTAGGGGTCCAGATTTTGCAGCTCTTTCAGAACATCAGCTATCTGGATTTGGGAGAAGGAGAAATGGGGGAGGCTTGGGCAGGTTTCTGTGGGGGGTTTAGGGGTGCAGAGCTGTTCACCGGGGTAGGGGTAGCCTGGTGAAAAGCATGGCCAGCCATTAAATGCTTATTGAAATGATCTATTATCGTAGATTTATCGGTGGTGACAGTGTTTCCTAGCCTCAGTGCAGTGGGCAGCTGGGAGGAGGTGCTCTTATTCGCCATGAACTTTAATGTCCCAGAACTTTTTGAAATTTGTGCTACAGGATGCACATTTCTGTTTGAAAAAGCTAGCCTTTCCTAACTGCCTGTGGATATTGGTTCCTAACTTGCATATCGCGGGGGCTATTCGATGCTAATGCAGTACGCCAGGCATCCTCTACTAACGGAATAAGGTCAATATCCTTCCAGGATACCCGGGCCAGGTCAATTAGAAAGGTCTGCTCGCTGAAGTGTTTTAGGGAGCGTTTGACAGTGATGAGGAATGGTTGAGGACCCATTACGGACGCAGGTAATGAGGCATTGATCGTTGAAATCCTGGTTGAAGACAGCAGAGGTGTATTTAGAGGGCACGTTGGTCAGGATGATATCTAGGAGGGTACCCGTGTTTACGGATTTAGGGTTGTACCTGGTAGGTTCCTTGATAATTTGTGTGAGATTGAGGGCATCTAGCTTAGATTGTAGGACGGCCGGGGTGTTAAGCATATCCCAGTTTAGTTCACCTAACAGTACAAAACTCTGAACATAAATGGGAGGCAATTAATTCACATATGGTGTCCAGGGCACAGCTGGGGGCTGTGGGGGTCTATAACAAGTGGCAACAGTGAGAGACTTATTTCTGGAGAGGTGGATTCTTAAAAGTAGAAGCTCGAACTGTTTGGGCAAAGACCTGGATAGCATGACAGCCTTCAGAGTTCTATCTCCACCCCCTTTGGCAGGTCTATCTTGGCAGAAAATGTTGTAGTTGGGGATAGAAATGTTTTTTGGTGGCCTTCTTAAGCCAGGATTCAGACACAGCTAGGCGGTGTGTGCTAAAGCAGTGAATAAAACAAACTTAGGGAGGAGGCTTCTGATGTTAACATGCATGAAACCAAGGCTTTTACGGTTACAATAAGTCAACAAATGAGAGCGCCTGGGAATGGGAGTGGTGCTGGGGGCTGCAGAGCCTGGGTTAACCTCTACATCACCAGAGGAACAGAGGAGGAGTAGGATAAGGGTACGGCTAAAGGCTATAAGAACTGGTCGTCTAGTGCGTTGGGGACAGCGAATAAAAGGAGCAGATTTCTGGGCATGGTAGAATAGATTCAGGGCATAATGTACAGACAATGGTATGGTAGGATGTGAGTACAGTGGAGGTAAACCTAGGCGTTGAGTGACGATGAGAGAGAGGTTTTGTCTCTGGAGGCTCCAGTTAAGCCACGTGAGGTCTCCGCATGTGTGTGGGGTACTCATTCAAGGGTTTCTTTATTTTGACTATTTTATACATTGTAGAATAATAGTGAAGACATCAAAACTATGAAATAACACATGGAATCATGTTGTAACCAAAAAAAGTGTTAAACAAATAAAAATATATTTTAGATTCTTCAAAGTAGCCACCCTTGCACACTCTTGGCATTCTCTCAAACAGCTTCACCTGGAATGCTTTTCCAAAAGTCTTGAAGGAGTTCCCACATATGCTTAGCATTTGTTGGCTGCTTTTCCTTCACTCTGTGGTCCAACTCATCCCAAACCATCTCAATTGGGTTGAGGTTGGGTGATTGTGGAGGCCAGGTCATCTGATGCAGCACTCCATCACTCTCCTTCTTGGTCAAATAGCACTTACACAGCCTGGAGGTGTATTTTGGGTCATTGTCCTGTTGAAAAACAAATGTTGGTGTTCTTTAGTAGTGGTTTCTTTGCAGCAATTTGACCATAAAGTGTGCCTTGAATTAAATCACTGACAGTGTCACCAACAAAGCACCCCATCACACCTCCATGCTTCACGGTGGGAACCACACATGCGGAGATCATCCGTCCACCTATTCTGCGTCTCACAAAGACAAAAATTGCAATCAGTCATCAGACCAAAAGGACAGATTTCCACCAGTCTAATGTCCGTTGCTCGTGTTTCTTGACCCAAGCAAGTCTCTTCTTATTGGTGTCTTTTAATAGTGGTTTCTTTGCAGCAATTCAACCATTTTGTTCTGTTTATCAAAAGTGTGAATAATCAACTGACTGGCTTTCTTGACGTCTGTAGTATTCTCTGGTATGCAATCTGGTTTCCGCTCAGGTTATGGATGTGTCACTGCAACCTTAAAGGTCCTCAATGATGTCACGATTGCCCTTGATTCTAAGCAATGGTGTGCTGCTATTTTTATTGACTTGTCCAAAGCTTTTGATGCGGTAGACCGTTCCATTCTTGTGGGCCGGATAAGGAGTATTGGTGTCTGAGGGGTCTTTGGCCTGGTTTGCTAATTACCTCCCTCAAAGAGTGCAGTGTATGAAGTCAGAACATCTGCTGTCTCATTCACTGCCTGTCACCAAGGGAGTACCCCAAGGCTGAATCCTAGGCCCCACGCTCTTCTCAATTTACATCAACATAGCTCAGGCAGTAGGAAGCTCTCATCCATTTATATGCAGATGATACAGTCTTATACTCAGCTGGACCCTCCCTGGATTTTGTGTTAAATGCTCTACAAGCTTTCTTACTATCCAACAAGCTTACTCTACCCTTAACCCTGTTCTGAACACCTCCAATACAAAAGGTCATGTGGTTTGGTAAGAATGCCCCTCTCCCCACCGGTGTGATTACTACCTCTGAGGGTTTAGAGCTTGAGGTAGTCACCTCATACAAGTACCTGGGAGTATGGCTAGACGGTACACTATCCTTCTAACAGCATATATCAAAGCTGCAGGCTAAAGTTAAATCGAGACTTGATTTCCTCTATCGTAATCGCTCCTCTTTCACCCCAGCTGCCAAACTAACCGTGATTCAGATGACCATCCTACCCATGCTAGATCACGGAGATGTAATTTATAGATCGGCAGGTAAGGGTGCTCTCGAGCGGCTAGATGTCCTGTACAATTCAGCCATCAGATTTGCCACCAATGTTCCTTATAGGACATCACTGCACTCTATACTCCTCTGTAAACTGGTCATCTCTGTATACCCATTGCAAGACCCACTGGTTGATGCTCATTTATGAAACCCTCTTAGTCCTCACTCCCCCCTATCTGAGATATCTACTGCAGCCCTTTTTCTCCACATACAACACCCATTCTGCCAGTCACATTCTGTTAAAGGTCCCCAAAGCACACACATCCCTAGTTCGCTCCTCTTTTCAGTTCACTGCAGCTAGCGACTGGAACGAACTGCAAACAACATTCAAACTGTGTGTTGCATTCGTGTTGCATTCGGAAATTATTCAGACCCCTTTACTTTTTCCACATTTTGTTGCATTACAGCCTTAATTCTAAAATTGATTAGTTTTTCCCCTCATCAATCTACACACTATCACATAATGACAAAGCAAAAAATGTTTTGCAAATGTAAAAGTAAAACCTGAAATATCAAATGTATATAAGTATTCAGACCCTTTACTCAGTACTTTGTTGACTCATCTTTGGCAGTGATTACAGCCTCAAGTCTTCTCGGGTATGACGCTACAAGCTTTGCACACCTGTTCTTAATGCAGGGAAACATTTATACCAGCATGGTAAATGTGCAACCACAGGAAAAAAAAAAAAAAAACTGTAGACCATCTTTACTCCACACACAGAGATGCGTACAAAGCACTCCCTCCATTTGGCAAATCTGACCATAATTATATCCTCCTGATTCCTGCTTACAAGCAAAAACTATAGCAGGAAGCACCAGTGACTTGGTCAATAAAAAAAAGTGGTCAGATGAAGCAGATGCTAAGCTACAGGACTGTTTTGCTTGCATAGACTGCAATATGTTCTGGGATTCTTCCGATGGCATTGAGGAGTACACCACATCAGTCACTGGTTTCATCAATAAGTGCATCGACGACGTCGTCCCCACAGTGACTGTACGTACAGTACATACCCCAACCAGAAGCCATGGATTACAGGCAACGTCCACACTGAGCTAAAAGGTAGAACTGCCTCTTTCAAGGAGCGGGACTCTAACCCGGAAACTTATAAGAAATCCCACTATGCTCTTCGACAAAGCCTCAATATAGGACTAAGTTTGAATCATACTACACTGGCTCTGACGCACGTCGGATGTGTCAGGGTTTGCAAACTATTACAGACTACAAAGGAAAGCACAGCCACGAGCTTCCCAGTGACACAAGCCTACCAGACGTGCTAAATTACTTCTATGCTCGCGTCGAGGCAAGTAACACTGAAACATGCATGAGAGCATCAGCTGTTCCACAGTCGTCCGGAACAGACGGATTACCAGGACGTTTACCAGACGGATTACCAGGACGTGTACTCCAAGCATGCGCTGACCAACTGGCAAGTGTCTTCACTGAGATTTTCAACCTGTCCCTGACTGAGTCTGTAATACCAACATGTTTCAAGCAGACCACCATATTCCCGTGCCCAAGAACACGAAGGTAACCTAAAAAACGATCAACCCGTAGCAGTCACGTCTGTAGTTATGAAGTGCTTTGAAAGGCTGGTCATGGCTCACATAAACACCATTATCCCAGAAACCCTAAACCTACTCCAATTTGCATACCGCCCCAACAGATCATGCAATCTCAATTGCACGCCACACTGCCATTTCCCACAAAAGGAACACCTATGTGAGAATGCTATTCATTGACTACAGCTCAGAGTTCAACACCATAGTCCCCTCAAAGCTCATCAATAAGCTAAGGACCCTGGGACAAAACACCTCCCTCTGCAACTGGATCCTGGACTTCCTGACGGGCCGCCCTCAGGTGGTAAGGCTAGGTAACGAAGCATCCGCCACACTAATACTCCACACGTGGGCCACTCAGGGGTGCATGCTCAGTCCCCTCCTGTGCTCCCTGGTCACTCATGACTGCATGGCCAGGCATGACTCCAACACCATCAATAAGATTACCGATGACAACAGTGGTATGCCTGATCACCGACAACGATGAGACAGCCTATTCGGAGTAGGTCAGAGACCTGGCCATGTGGTGCCAGGACAACAACCTCTCCCTCAACATGATCAAGACAAAAGGAGATGATTGTGGACTACAGGAAAAGGAGGACCGAGCATGCCCCATTCTCATCGACGGGGCTGTAGTGGAGCAGGTTGAGCGCATCAAGTTCCTTGGTGTCCACATCAACAACAAACTAACATGGTCCAAACACTCAAAGACAGTCGTGAAGAGGGCACGATAAAGCCTATTCCTCCTCAGGAGACCGAAAAGATTTGGCATGGGTCCTCAGATCCTCAAAAGGTTCTACAGCTGCACCATCGAGAGCATCCTGACTGGTTGCATCACTGCCTGGTATGGCAACTGCTCGGCCTCCGACCGCAAGGCACTACAGAGGGTATTGCGTACGGCCCAGTACATCACTGGGGCCAAGCTTCCTACCATCGAGGACCTCTATACCAGGCGTTGTCAGAGGAAGGGCCTAAAAATTGTCAAAGACTCCAGTCACCTGAGTCATAGACTGTTGACTGTTGTGTCTGCTACCGCACGGCAAGCGGTACCGGAGCACCAAGTCTAGATCCACAACACTTCTTAACAGCCATAAGACTCCTGAACAGCTAATCAAATGGCTAGCCAGACTATATTGCCCCCCCTCTTTTACGCTGCTGCTGTATATATTATCTATGCATAGTCACTTTCTCTACCTACATGTACATATTACCTTGACTAACAAGGTGCCCCTGCACATTGTCTCTGTACCAGTACCCCCTGTATATAGCCTCGCTATTGTTATTTTACTGCTGCTCTTTAATTATTTGTTACTTATCTATTTTTTACTTAACACTTATTTTTCGTAAAACTGCGCTGTTGGTTAAGGGCTTGTAAGTAAGAATTTCACCGTAAGGTCTACATCTGTTGTACTCGGCGCATGTGACGAAGTTAATTTGATTTAGGGAGTTTCCCCCATTCTTCTCTGCAGATCCTCTCAAGCTCTGTCAGGTTGGATGGGGAGTGTCACTGCACAGCTATTTTCAGGTCTCTCCAGAGATGTTTGCTAGAGCTCAAGTCCGGGCTCTGGCTGGGCCACTCAAGGACATTAAGACTTGTCTCTGAGCCATTCCTGCGTTGTCTTGGCTGTGTTCTTAGGGTCATTGTCCTGTTAGAAGGTGAACCATCGCCCCAGTCTGAGGTCCTGAGCGCTCTGGAGCAGGTTTTCATCAAGGATCTCTCAGTACTTTGCTCCGTTCATCTTTCCCTCGATCCTACTAGTCTCCCAGTCCCTGCCGCTGAAAAACATCGCCATAGCATGATGCTGCCACCATGCTCCACCGTAGGGCTGGTCCCAGGTTTCCTCCAGATGTGACACTTGGCATTCAGGCCAAAGAGTTCAATCTTGTTTTTCATGGTCTGAGAGTCTTTTAGAGGGCTGTCATGTGCCTTTTACTGAGGAGTGGTTTCTGTCTGGCCACTCTACCATAAAGGCCTGATTGGTAGAGTGCTGCAGAGATGGTTGTCCTTCTGGAAGGTTCTCCCATCTCCACAGAGGAACTCTGGAGCTCTGTCAGAGTGATCATCGGGTTCTTAGTCACCTACCTTAACAAGCCCCTTCTCCCCCAATTGCTCAGTTTGGCCAGACAGCCAGCTCTAGGAATTGTCTTGGTGGTTCCAAACTTCTTCCATTTAAGAATGATGGAGGCCACTGTTCTTGGGGACCTTCGATGCTGCAGAAATTGTTTGGTACCCTTCCCCAGGTCTGTGCCTCGACACAATCCTGTCTCTGAGCTCTACGGACAATTCCTTCAACCTCATGGCTTTGTTTTTGCTCTGACATGCACTGTCAACTGTGGGACCTCATATATAGACAGGTGTGTGCCTTTCCAAATCATGTCCAAGCAACTGAATTTACCACAGGTGCTCGCGAAAAGCAGAGGAAAATCCATCTGGATTTTTTCAGGTCACTGTCTTTCCATTGACTCCCTATTGACTATACATTACAATAGCGCCAAGCTTGCAGTTTCTATAGCTTCCACTAGATGTCAACAGTCTTTAGACATGGTTTCAGGCTTGTTTTTTGAAAAAAGAAATTGTAGTATTTCCAGGTGGCTCATGAAGAGGACACTAGTGTTTTGGCGCATGTGAATGGGTGCGCGCTCTTCGTTATTTCTCTTCCTTATTGAACAGACTATTTTCCGTCTGAAATATTATCGTTTATTTAGATATTTGACAACCTGAGGATTAATTAGAAACATTGTTTGACTTGTTTGGACAAACTTTACCAGTAACTTTTTGGATTTATTTGTCTGCATGTTGAACGACTGGATTACTGAACTCCATGGCGCCAACTAAACTGACTTTTTGGGATATAAAATGACTTTATCAAACAAAACAACCATTCTTTGTGTTCCTGGGACCCTTGGGATTACAAACAGAGGAAGATCTTCAAAAGATAAGTGATTTATTTTCCCTTGCTATTTTTTATTTTGTAACGCCTGTGCTGGTTTGAATAATATGTTGTTGTGGGGCGCTGTCCTCAGACAATCGAATGTTCTGCTTTCGCCATAAAGCCTATTGTAAAACCGACAACACGGTTCGATTACCAAGATTCTAAGCTTTTGAATAGTGTATAACACTTGTATTTTCATGAATGTTTAATATGATTTTTGTCATTTGATTTTGGCGCTCTGCATTTCACCGGATGTTGTCGTAGTTGGACCGCTAGCGTCCCACCGATCCCTAAGAGTCTCCTGAAACAGGAATGTGTTCAGTAATAGAATGCCTTCTTGATCACATCTGGCCGTGATTGGGAGTCGGTGCAAAATTGTCCCAGCGTCGTCCGGGTTTGGGCGGGGTAGGCCATCATTGTAAATAATAATGTTCCTAACTGACTTACCTAGTTAAAGGTTAACTACTTAGGGAATGGTGGGGCGCTAGCTCCCGACACTACCCGGTGAAATGCAAGGCGCCAAATTCAAAATCCAAAAGTTTAATTATTAAACATTCATCAATATACAAGTGTTGCATAGTCATCAAAAGCTCTGCTTCTTGGCAATATCACAGCGTTGTCAGATTTCAAAAAGGCTTTACGGCGAAAGCACAACATTTGACTGTTTGAGGGTAGCACCTCCAATATTTTCCAATAGCATAAATTCATAAACCATCACGGTTCACACAAAACACATTTCACAGCGAAAACAAATCCCTTACCTTTTGAAGAACTTCTGCTGAGGGCTTCCCAAGTGTCCAACGAAGACAATCCATGGTTCTTTTGTTAGAAAAAGTCATTTATTATATCCATAAATCTCCTTTTGGTTGGCGCGTTATGTTCAGAAAATCCAACGTCGAATCACCCATTGAAACGTGAAGAGAACGCGTTCAAATATACCTATAAACTTTTCCTAAACAAATCAAATACCAGTTAAAATGCATCCTTATTTATCCTTTTATGAATATTAGCGATAATATTTCACTCGGATGGTCACCTATACCTTATATAAGTAAAATAAAGTGGGGCGCGCCAGCCAGACTCGCGCCCGAGAAAACTTGACATTTGAGGTCCCAATGCAATTTCCTGTACCTATTCGCCCTGCTTACTCCAATCTCTCTGAGGCGTTATATATAGACTGTTGACATCTAGTGGAAGCCATAGGTACTGCAGTCTCAGTCCTAGTAACAAATGGATTCAATAGGGAGTGTGTCTAAGAGAGCCAAAGGTCACCAGAAACTGATTTCCGGATGTTTTTTTCTCAGGTTTTTGCCTGCTAAATGAGTTCCGTTATACTCACAGACATTATGTTAACACTTTTAGAAACTTCAGAGTGTTTCCTATCCAATAGTACTAATTATGTGCATATCCTATTTTCTGAGCCTGAGTGGCGGACATTTTGCTTTGGGCATGCCAGACTCTCCAAAACCGTCACCTCACCTAAGAAGTTAATTTAAATAAAATAAAGTGTTATTTTCAGTGTTTAATGCTTTATTTCACTAGAGCCTTCCCATATGTGGCCAAGAGTAACATTATGGGGAATATTTAAAACAGTCATGTTTTGTACCAATCCTACCTGTCCAAGAATTATGTTTTTTCCTTTGATGGCTTTTTGCCGTCCAGCCACAGTTGTCCAAGGTCTGTCTCACAGGCCCAGGTGGCGCAGATAGTGCCAGGTGTTGAGGGTGTAGTCCTGGCCATCAAAGATTGCAGCGCCGTTCTTGGAACGTTGTTCGATCTCACCTGCCGCCATCCTCTTGAAGATGACAAAAGCATCATCTTTAGCTGTGGCAAGGGAGAACAGGATGTGGTTCTTTCTGAGATCCGTGAAAAACCTGGAGACACATGTAGAGGGACAGGGAGAAACATGGTGAGAAATGGTTATGGTTCATGCATCATACAAATTTGTTATACCATCAATTTGTTTTAAGTTGAACATTAGTCAATAAAAAAAAATAAAAATCTGTTTGGTTTCAGTGTGTGAGATTTCTCTAGAGGTCATTAGTCTCACATGAGCTGTGTTGGTCTCTTGTGGAAAGGTCAACATTTTACCTGAGAGGTCTGCAGACAGATTGTAGTGAACAAGTTTTTCCTGATCAAAAAATCTTTAATTTCACCTTTAGTCTATGTAGTCTTAAATATTTACATTTCACCCAACTTAGAAAAACTGTTAAAGTGCACACTCTAGCGAAAGCTTAAAAAAAATTTGCAAACAAAAGCCCCAACATTACAAAATAAGTTTATATTCTTTACTGTCGCATTTCATTACCGTTATCAGTGACTATATTACCACAAGCACTAGTAGGAATTTCTCCATTGGGTAAGGATAATTGTAATTAATTTAAATTAACTGTTTCTATTACAGTGTCATACACTGCAGAACAGAGAGGAGAAATGTTAGTTTGGTCAGGTATAAGTTGTGCTGGCAGTGGTGATTAAGGAGAGTGAGGACAGGTGTGGAGGCTGATTGGCAATGAGTAGCAGCTGGTGCATGTTTAGGTAAAGGAGGAGCTGCGTTCAAGGCAGCTAGTTGAGAGTTACGTTCAAGTCTGGTCCATAGAGTTAGTTAGAGGACCTATCTTTGTATGTTTCAGTATGGCGTCTGTGAGAACAAGGGCAGTGCCATTGAGGCCATCTCGTTTTTAAAGTAGTCAGTTTTCTTCTTCTTTTGCATTTGAAAAAAGTATAAAGCTAATATTGGTGGTGGAAGCCCCCAATGGCAATGGCCATACAAAACTGGTTATATCCATGATGAGTCCTCTAAGTTCATAATTAACGCCATCAATTACCTTTTTCTGTTGCATAGCTTGCCCTGTATGCTATTAATCTTCTACTTGCCGTAGAACCGGTGCATATCTAGGATGTGTTTACCTTTCCCAAATCCTAACTTTAAAACACTAGGGCGAAAAATGCTTAACTGGTCTCAGTGCCTAGGATACACTTCATCCTGCACTTGGGAATATATTGTTTCTCCGTAGATGGATAACAGACAGAGGTTCTCCCGGGATGAAGTGAATGGTTTCAAACGTTCATTTGTCCTGAAGGCATACTGTGTTTGCATCCCAAATCGGACCCTATTCCNGGGGGGGGTAGTGTTCAGAGACAAAAGACTAGTTCTTCCGACTGCCAGGGAAGTGTCTAGCCTTCAGAGGTGTAAGGATAATAATTACTAGGAGGGAAACTGTGGTATTTGGTGCAGGGAAAGTAATGTACTATACAGGGAATAGGGTGTCATTTGGTAAACTGTATCTGTCTCTCATCCTGTTTCACTGACTGCAGAGGAAATGGACAGCTATCCTCGGGTGAGATAGATAGTTTTGACAAACATGGACAGAGCTTTTCTGTTTCCTGAGAGTTGCTGTGTCTGAATACCCATGCTGGTGCATACTTAAACTTCATGCTATGTACTCATCGTGGCATACTATTTAGCAAGTACCGTTTAGTAAAAAGCATGCAGTATACACAGCCGCAATGCAGTAGCGGCTCCTGACTGGCTGAGTAGGTGGGGCGGGGTAGAGTGCGGGTGGATCCAAATTCAACAGACATCCATCGCTTATAATAGCTAATTTCCAATTTGATTAATTTATCTAAACTCTGATTAGAATAGGAATGGAGTTATAGGCCAACTCAGGCTGGTTTAGGCATATACTGTAGTCCATACTGTACACATGTAGCCCATTTATCCTATTTAAACGGTCTGAAGAGAGAAACAGATAATTATGTCCAATTTCAACATACAGTACCAGACAAAAGTGTGGAACCTACTCATTCAAGGGTTTTTCTTTATTTGACTATTTTCTACATTGTAGAATAATAGTGAAGACATCAAAACTTTAAAATAACACATATGGAATCATGTATTAACCAAATAAAGTGTTAAGCAAATCAAAATATATTTTATATTTGAGACTCTTCAAAGTAGGTAACCATTGCCTTGACAGCTTTGCACACTCTTGGCATTCTCTCAACCAGCTTCACCTGGAATGCTTTTCCAACAGTCTTAAAGGATTTCCCACATATGCTGAGAACTTGTTGACTGCTTTTCCTTCACTCTCCGGTCCAACTCATCCCAAACCATCTCAATTAGGTTGAGGTCGGGTGATTGTGAAGGACAGGTCATCTGATGCGTCACTCCATCACTCTCCTTCTTGGTCAAATAGCCCTTACACAGCCTGGAGGTGTGTTTACAGTCATTGTCCTGTTGAAAAACAAATGATAGTCCCACTAAGCCCAAACCAGATGGGATGGCTTATCGCTGCAGAATGCTATGGTAGCCATGATGGTTAAGTGTGCCTTGATAAAAAAAAAAAAATCACAGACAGTGTCACCAGCAAAGCACCCCCACACCATCACACCTTCTCCTCCATGCTTCACGGTGGGAACCACACATGCGGAGATCATCTGTTCACCTACTCTGTGTCTCAGAAAGACTCATCAGACCAAAGGACAGATTTCCACCGGTCTAATGTCCATTGCTCGTGTTTCTTGGCCAAAGCAAGTCTTTTCTTCTTATTGCTGTCCTTTAGTAGTGGTTTCTTTGCAGCAATTCGACCATGAAGGCCTGATTCACGCAGTCTCCTCTGAACAGTTGATGTTAAGCATTTATTTGGACTGCAAATTCTGAGGGTGGTAACTCTAATGAACTTATCCTCTGCAGAAAAGGTAACTCTGGGTCTTCCTTTCCTGTGGCGGTCCTCATGAGAGCCAGTTTCATCATAGCGCTTGATGGTTTTTGCAACTGCAGAAACTTTCAGTTCTTTAAATTTTCCGTATTGACTGACCTTTCGGTCTTAAAGTAATGATGGACTGTCGTTTCTCTTTGCTTATTTGAGCTGTTCTTGCCGTAATATGGACTTGGTCATTTACCAAATAGGGCTATCTTCTGCATACCACCCCTACCTTGTCACAACGCAAGGACCGAGTTTCGGAAACCCTGGCCTAGCCTACAAAACTAAAACAATCCATATGATCAAATCAAAAGGCCCGATTTACATGATATCAGTAACGCAGTCACATCCCGAGTCCCTGGTGCAGACACATTCAGAAATCAAAAGAGGGTTTAGTGTTCAGTTTAAAATCTCTGATGAAAGCCAAGAGATTAAGAAACACTTTTCAATGAGATAACAGAAATCCACTTTAGGTAAAAAAACATCCTGGCATTTAAACCATATCTATTTAAAAAAATTCACATACTATACTGAGAATGCGTCATGCACGATTGCGTAGTTTCCCACTAGCTGTTCATTTTTAAATTAGTATGACACACGCACATAAACAAACACACACACCATCTTGGTTGGGGAGCACGATGACTGCAAGGTGGACCTATCCAGCGCAAGGGTTTCCAGGCTGGAGGGATTTAAGTCACAGCGCTTTAGCAGGTCCTTGCTGTGGTCGTTAAAGTTTTTTTTCTGACCTCCAGCAGAGCATTTGGCTGCGTCGAGTTAGCGGTAGAGAACTCAGCGGGGGAAGCAGTGATCAGGCATGTACATAACGTGGCTGAGCCAGTGAAGGTGTCGTTTAACCATGCTTGCCTCAAAGCAGGAAGACTTGGTATTAGCGAGGATCTCGAAGTTGGGTACTCTGTCCTCCCAGGTTAGCCCTTGGATGCGCTGGATTCTAAATAGAGTGTGGATTTTGTTGCCAAGGGAGCACGTAGGGGAGAGGACACCACCATGGTAGATGAAATGGGGTACCACTTTGAGGGGAACACTGGGGGATGTAGATGAGAATTTGAGCAATTATTTCTGTCTTCTGGGTATTGACTTGGAGGCCGACACAGAGGTAGAAGGAGGAGACTAGAGGTGTGTTCAACAAAGCTTTGGTTGGCGAAAGCTCGCTGCGATCTATGAGTTTGGTGAACGTTTTTAACGTTTGTTTCTGCTAGTCTTGGCAAAACTGAAATGGATGTGGCAAGAAGAGCAGCTGTTCTTGCTGAATTTTCTTGCTGAAAATTGTCACCGTTCCAGTCTAATTATGGGGTGGCTCTCCCATAGACACCAATGCGATAGCAGCTGGGTCTTGTCTACTTGTACAGTATAAACGAGTGGCTTTTGTCGAGCAAGACGGCATGAGCCGTCCGTAAGTTCAATGTTCACAACTTGTACATTGGTGGTAGCTAAAGTTGAATATTTGAATCACAAGACTTGTGTATTGTCAGCTGGTAAATCAGCTGAGATGAAGGTACACAGATTGAGAGTGGTGCATGGTGAGTAGTCCCATAAAGACATGGACTGACAATCAGTTCCACATCCTTATAACTTTCAAAGATTGTGATGGATTTAACCATTGGTAATGCACCACACGGACTCAGATGCAAATTGGTATTGACTGAGAGGTATAAGTCATTGGGCACCCCAGACAGAGCAAAGAAACAGGACATAAAAAAAGAGACAAAGGGGGGGTGGGGGCTGTAACAATGGTGAGGTGTAATTGTCAGGATAACTTAATGGCATATCTCAGACTAGACACTATCCACATGCACCTAAAATTGCAGACAATAGGAGGCCTTCTTTTAACATTCTGCTTTTGGCAAGAGTTCACATATTACTCTAACATATTGCTGATGGATGTGTTATTCTCATATCAGATGCTGGTGTTAATTTTTTTTTGCTGCAGGGTGTCAGTTTATGGAATACTGTCAGCCAGGGGCGCACCTTTGGTTTTAGAAGTGTGTGTGTGTGGGGGGGGGGGGACATAAGTGACGGGGGGTCAGGGGTTTTCCCATTTTTTGGGGCATCTAAAGCTAATTTCCTGCATTTATACACAATCTAATATGACCCATGGCCCTTCTAGCCATCTCTATTTAGAACAAAAAGTAAGCAAAAATACCCACAGTCATCGAGCTAGTGATTGATAAGACTGAATTAGATAAAGGATAATTCAATAATCAATATTATGTTTCACTTTAACCAATAGCCTAACAAATGAACAACTCTTACAAATAAAGTACAAAGACTTAACTTATTTTTTTTATACTTTATAGATTTTCAGATAACAAAAACAGTACAATCCTAACCCCTCATTCTCCCATCCATCCACTCCCTGCAAACCACCCACCAACCAAGGCATCTATAAAATTAAGTTAAATAGGAAAGAAAAACAGCAACAAACAGTAATAGAAACAAAAACAATGGAAAAATTATCAGCACAAATGGCCACTAGAACAGACATGACTGCTTACCAAACTATGTAAGTTACACAAAGTAAAAGACAGGCTCTCCACGTATTGTATTAATGGGGACCAGGTTAAGTCAAACTTTTGTCGGGACCCAGCACAGTGTACCTAACCTTCTCCAGAGATGACATCACCTCCTTAACCCACTGCATAAAGAAGGGTGGCTTTGCAGACTTCTAGTGAAAGAGGACAAGGCGGTGTGTGGATACGCAGCAAGATGTGTGGATACGCTCAATAATTTGTTGCCATACATCATCGGTAGCTCGCAACCTATGTCTTGCTCCCATGCAGATTTTGTATTTGCAAAGGAAGGTGGATTAATTGCAGGTATCTAAAAAAGTGGGTATTGGGAATATTATTGTCAACCCTCAGAGTATCGAACGAGACTAATGTCTTATCAACAAATAGGTCACAAAAAAAGACCAGACCGTTCCTATGCCAGAACTGGAATGCCATGTCAATCTGTGACGCTGGGAAGGGATGATTAGATGTTAATGGAGAGAAGCTGCTTGCTTGTTTAAGGCTAAAGTGACTTCGGAATTGGGACCAGATTTTAAGGGAGTTTTTAACAATTGGGTTCAAAACATGGGTGCCAAGACTCATGGGCATTGGGGAGCACAGGAGTGAGACCGGAGAAGTTGGAAAGCTTGACTGTAACTCCATGATGTTCCTTGTTGGGCCATCCTTGTTTTCAAATGTAGAAACCCAAAACACATTTAGATATATTTGCTGACCAGTAGTAGTGTAAAACATTGGGAAGGCCCAGCCCGCCTGCCGGCTTAGGTCTCTAGATATATCTTTCTCATTTGTGGATTTGATTTATTCCAAATTAAGTTGGAAATGTAGCTGTCCAGTTGTTTGAACATCGACTTTGGCAGAAAAATGGGAATCATTACGAATAAGTACAAAAACCTACAGTAGGTAGTACAGTCATCTTAACAGAATTAATGCGACCTGTTAATGAAATGGGAAGGGATGACCACCTTATGAAATCCTGCTTAGTGCGCTCCAGGAGTGTTTTGAAGCGCCTTAAATGAGCGTGTGATCTTTATATAAGTAAAGACCTGATGCTCCACCTTAAATGGGAAATTGGCATATCCAATTCCTTCTGCTAACTGATTAACTTATAACCAGAGAATGTCCCAAAACCTTGTAGCATGTCCAAGAGCTAGGGTATAGACTCCACAGGGTTAGAGATGTATAAAATTGTCTGCATTGTCTGCATATAGATTGTCTGCATATAAGGACACCTTGTGAGTTATGTTGCCCCTTAATATTCCCTGTATCCTCTCCTCCGCCCGCAGGGCAATAGCAAAAGGCTCAATAGCCATATCAAATAGGAAAGAAGATAGACAGCAACCCTGCCTGCCCCCCCCCTGTGGAGAGGGAAGTAGCTGAAAGTAACAATGTTGGTGCAAACAGACACTGGGGACGAGTACAACATTTTTATCCAGGAATGGAATGACAGGCCAAACCTAAATCTCTCTAGTACTGTAAATAGATATTCCCACTCAATCCGGTTGAAAGCCTTTTCAGCATCAAGAGAGATTACAACATCTGGCTGTAGAGTTGAGTGGGCAGAATTAAGAATATTAAATAGCCAGTGCATATTATAGAAAGATTGCCTACCTGAGATAAATCTGGTTTGGTCAGAGTTAAATATATTTGGCATCACTGTCTCCAAACGGCACGAGTGAGCATTTTATAATCGCAGCACAAAAGGCTTATAAGGCGGTATGAGCCACAGTCTATGGGATTCTTGTCTTTTTTAAGCAAAATCGAAATAGTCGCCTGGGTAAGTGTCTGTGGCAGTTTCTGACTAGAAAGGATTTCATTGTACATTGAGCTGAGGATAAGGGATAATGCTTTATAAAATGTAATAGGGAAGCCATCAGGCCCAGGGGCTTTACGGCTCTGCATGGACTGGATTGCCAGAGTAGCTTCATCATCACTTATTGAGGAATCCATGTTGGTTTGTTCATCTGAATTGAGACACGGGATGTCCAGATTGTCTAGAAATTCATGCATATGAGATGTGTCAGAAAGAGCCTCTGATGAGTAAAGAGCAGAATAGAATTGCTTAAATTGATTGTTGATTTCTTTGGATTGGTAGAAGTTAAATCAGCTGCAACACAGATTTCAGGTATGGTGCTACTAGCAGCGGACTGTCGAAGCTGGTGAGAACAACTTGCCAGCTTTCTCTCCGTGATCATCACATTTTTGCCTCGACTTAAACAGAAGCGGCTCCGTTTGTTTGGTGGAAAGATTGTCAAATTCCGATTGGTGTAGCAGTCTCTCTTTGTAGAGTTCAGGAGTCGGAGAAGAAGCATATCTGTTGTCCACATCTAGAATGAGTTGAGATAGCTCCGATAAGCATTTGGTGCGCTGTTTGTTGTCATACGCTGTGTATGAAATAATTTGGCCCCTTAGATATGCTTTTAACGACTCCCACACAGTAGAGTGAGACACGTCAGGGGTGCAGTTGATCTGTAAAAAGACATCAATGTGAGTTTATATGTTTTTTTTAAAGGCACTACAGGATAGTAGTAGTGGGTCAAGTCGCCACGCGCGTTGTGACACAGTACTGCCCAGAAAGCGGATATCTAGCTGGACAGGGCTATGGTCTGAGATAATGATGCTGTTATTGGCTATTAGTTACAAAAGGAAAGAATTATATTGTCCAGCAGGAAAAAGTCAATCCTAGAGTATGAGCGGTGGACTGGAGAAAAAAAAGGAGTACTGTTTAGCAGTGAGATTTCTCCTCCTCCATGGATCAGACAAATTTTAGGATTCTAGAAATGACTTGATTACTGCACCTGACTTTGAAATTACAGTGTTGGGCTTCAGTCTGGATCTGTCTAGACTTGGATACAATACACAATTGAAATCTCCACCCAATATCAAATGATGAGAGTTAAAGTCCTTCACTCATGCTGCCAAACATACCCTCGTAAAACTGACTATCCTACCGATCCTTGACTTCAGCGATGTCATTTACAAAATAGCCTCCAACACTCTACTCAGCCAATTGGATGCAGTCTATCACAGTACCATCCGTTTTGTCACCAAAGCCCCATATACTACCCACCACTGTGACCTGTATGCTCTCGTTGGCTGGCACTCGCTTTATATTCGTCGCCAAACCCACTGGCTCCAGGTCATCTATAAGTCTTTGCTAGGTAAAGCCCCGCCTTATCTCAGGTCACTGGTCACCATAGCAGCACCCACCCCCGTAGCACGCGCTCCAGCAGGTATATTTCACTGGTCACCCCCAAGCCAATTTCTCATTTGTCCGCCTTTCCTTCCAGTTCTCTGCTGCCAATGACTGGAACGAATTGCAAAAATCACTGAAGCTGGAGACTCATATCTCCCTCACTAACTTTAAGCATCAGCTGTCAGAGCAGCTTACAGATCATTGCACCTGTACATAGCCCATCTGTAAATAGCCCACCCAACTACCTCATCCCCATATTGTTATTACATTTTTTGCTCCTTTGCACCCCAGTATCTCTACTTGCCCATTCATCTTCTGCACATCTGTCACTCCAGTGTTTAATTGCTAAATTGTAATTATTTTGCCACTATGGCCCATTTATTGCCTTCCCGCTCTAATCTCACCTAATTTGCACACACTGTATATAGACTTTTCTATTGTGTTATTGACTGTACGTTTGTTTATTCCATGTGTAACTCTGTGTTGTTGTTTTTGTCGCACTGCTTTGCTTTATCTTGGCCAGGTCGCAGTTGTAAATGAGAACTTGTTCTCAACTAGCCTACCTGGTTAAATAAATGTGAAATAAAAAATAAAAATGGTCGGAAACTGTTGCGATGAGGTCAGACAAAAATTGAGGGTATCCCAAGTAGGACCGTAGAGGTTAGCCAGAATAACCTGTGTGCTAAACAATTTCCCCATCACTATAAAATATCTGCCATTAGTATCTGAAATGACTTTGAAGGAGACAAACGGGGTGCCTTTTCTGATAAGGATGGCTGCCCCTCTGGCCTTAGCACCAAAGTTGAAGTTAAATATTTGGTCTACCCATCCTCTCTTTAGTTTAACATGGTCGCTGATGTCTCTTGGAGAAAAACAATGTCCGGACTTAAGGACTTAAGATGAGCATACACTCGGCTACGCTTGACCACCTGGTTTATTCCTTTCACGTTCCAGCTGATAAAGCATGTGGAGCCTAGAGTATGTGAATTAGGCATAGTTATCAGAAATTAATGTTAGTACGATCACATGGCCAGTGTGCTGGAAGGTCAGAGTAATAAAATATAAAGAAAATAAAACTGTTTGTGTAATATATATATGTATATATATATATATATATATATATGTATATCTACTACCGTTCAAAAGTTTGAGGTCATTTAGAAATGTCCTTGTTTTTGAAAGAAAAAACAAATGTGCCCATTAAAATAACATCAAATTGATCAGAAATACAGTGTACTGTAGACATTGTTAATGTTGTAAATGACTTTTGTAGCTGGAAACTGCAGATTTTTTTATGGAATATCTACATAGGCCCATTATCAGCAACCATCACTCTTGTGTTCCAATGGAACATTGTGTTAGCTAATCCAAGTTTATCATTTTAAAAAGGCTAATTGATCATTAGAAAACCATTTTGCAATTATGTTAGCACAGCTGAAAACTGTTGTTCTAATTAAAGAAGCAATAAAACTGGCCTTCTTTAGACTAGTTGAATATCTGGAGCATCAGCATTTGTGGGTTTGATTACAGGCTCAAAATGTCCAGAAACAAAGACTCTTTCTTCTGAAACGCGTCAGTCTATTCTTGTTCTGAGAAATGAAGGCTATTCCATGCGAGAATTTACCAAGAAACTGAATATCTCGTACAACTCTGTGTACTACTCCCTTCACAGAACAGCGCAAACTGGCTCTAACCAGAATAGAAGGAGTGGGAGGCCCAGGTGCACAACTGTGCAAGAGGACAAGTACATTAGAGTGTCTAGTTTGAGAAACAGACGCCTCACAAGTCCTCAACTGGCAGCTTCATTAAATAGTACCCGCAAAACACCAGTATCAACGTCAACGGTAAAGAGGCAACTCCGGGATGCTGGCCTTCTGAAACCAGCCTACCTGACCGCTCTGAGGCATTTGCATGGTCATAAAGCACACCAGTACCATGTTTTGTATCACAGTGCAATGATACCAGAGGGAAACATTTAAAAAATATATATTATAATAATGTGGGTGGGGGCGGGGTCATTTTCCCGTCATCCCCAGTGAAAGTTCCAAATGATTGAAGCCATCCTGAAAGTAGGTGTGGCATTTTAATTGAGAATTACAGAACGTTACCAGAAAGCATGATAGAAACTTCATTTGGTTGATTAAACGTTTTCATGGTTACAGTCTGACTGCTTGTTCTCTAGCAGTACTCAATCTGTAGTCAGAAAGTCCAGGGCCCCCCAGTTGAGAACGTTTCCAGGGGTGAAGTTTGTCTGGTTCGTGTACCTCTGGATCTCACAGGGAGACAGCATGTTGTCCCACGTGTGGACATCCGTCAGCAGGCCAATGAACGACTGCTGCCGGGTGAAAAGCCTGCCAAACGCATCCTGCTCCTGAAACAGAAACATGTGTTCAGAAATAGAATGCTCTCTTGTCCTGTTCAGTGTTGAATGCTTTATTTCAGTAGAGCTCTACCGTATGTGGCCAAGAGTAACACTATGGGGAATAGGGTTTCACTTAAAACAGACATGTTTTGTACTAATCCTACCTGTCCAAGGATCATGTTTTTTTCTTTGATGGCTTCAGATTGGAGGAATTTCATGGTGCTTGGTTTTCCGTGCAGCCACAGCTGTCCAAGCCCTCTCCGAGGCCAAAGTGGCGCAGATAGAGTGCCACGTGTCGAGGGTGTAGTCCTGGCCATCAAAGACTGCTGCGGCGTTCTTGGAACGTTGTTCGATCTAACCTGCCGACACCCTCTTAAAGATGACAAAAGTACCCGTAGAGACCTATAGAGGGAATGGGAGAAATGGTTAAGCATGGTGAGAAATGGTTAAGGTTCTGTCATGGATACCACCATTCAAGTAGCAAAAATACTTAACTGTACCATCCATTTGTTTTAATAAGTTAATAATAAAAAATTTAAATAAAAATCAGTTTCAGTGTGAGAGATGTCAGTGTTTACCGGAGACAAACAGAGATGGCAGTGAATTTCTCTCTAGAGGTCAGTCTCACATGAGCTGTGTTGGTCTCGTGGAAAGGTCAACATTTTACCTGAGAGATATGTAGAGAGAGAACAGGTTTTTCCTGATCAAAACATCTTTCTTAATTACACCTTTGGTCAGTGGTCTTAATTTAACTTTTACATTTCACCCAACTTCGAAAACTGGTGCAAAATGCAGTCTAGCAAAAGTTAAGTGAGCAAACAAAAATCCCCAAAATACATTTGACTATAATAGAATTTCATTACCATCATCACACTGACTAACTTACCTTGACATACAGCACAACATGTTGTAATCACAAGTACTAGTATGAATTGGCAAAGATAAACAAATCCTTTTTTCTCTTCTAAATCAATTAACTTTTTCTATTTTAATGTCATGCAACACAAAATGCACTGCAGAACAGAGAGGAGGAATGTTAGCTTGGTCAGATATAGACGTGGAGGCTGACTGATAATGAGTTGTAGCTGGTGCACGTTGAGGTAATAGAGGATCTGCGTTCAAGGCAGCTAAAGTAGTTGAACGAGTTACATTCAAGTCTGGTCTAGAGAGTTAGAGGACCCATCTTTGTATGTTTCAGTATGGCGTCTGTAAGAACAAGGGCAGTGCCATCTCGTTTTTAAAGTAGTCAGTTTTCTTCTTCTTTTGTATTTGAAAAAAGTATAAAGCTAATATTGGTGGTGGAAGCCCCCAATGGCAATGGCCATACAAAAACTGGTTATATCCATGATGAGTCCTCTAAGTTCATAATTAACGCCATCTATTAACTTTTTCTGTTGCATAGCTTGCCCTGTATGCTATTAATCTTCTACTTGCCGTAGAACCGGTGCATATCTAGGATGTGTTTACCTTTCCCAAATCCTAACTTTAAAACACTAGGGCGAAAAATGCTTAACTGGCTTCAGTGCCTAGGATACACTTCATCCTGCACTTGGGAAATATTGGTTCTCTGTAGATGGATAACAGACACAGGTTCTCCCGGGATGAAGTGAATGGTTTCAAACGTTCATTTGTCCTGAAGGCATACTGTGTTTGCATCCCAAATCGGACCCTATTCCCGTTTTAGTACAGCACTTTTGAACAGGGCCCATTAGGTGTATGGGGGGGTTAGTGTTCAGAGTTAAAAGACTGTAGTTCTTCCGACTGCCATAGATGTGTCTAGTCTTCAGAGGTGTAAGGATAATATTTATTAGGAGCGAAACTAGGGTAATTGATGCAGTGAAAGTAGTGCACTATATAGGTAATAGGGTGTCATTTGGTAAACACACTGTATCTGTCTCTTATCCTGTTTCACTAACTGCAGAGGAAATGGACAGCTATCCTCAGGTGAGATAGATAGTTTTGACAAACATGGACAGAGCTTTTCTGTTTCCTGAGAGTTTCCGTGTCCGAATACCCATACTAGCATACTACATACTTAAACTGCTAGCTAAACTCAGCAAAAAAAGAAATGTTCCTTTTTCAGGTCCCTGTCTTTCAAAGATAATTAGTAAAAATCCAAATAACTTCACAGATATTCATTGTAAACAGTTTAATAACTGTTTCCCATGCGTGTTCAATGAACCAGGAACAATTAATGAACATGCACCTGTGGAGCGGTCGTGAAGACACTAACAGCTTACAGACGGTAGGCAATTAAGGTCACAGTTATGATAACTTAGGACACTAATGAGGCCTTTCTACTGACATTGAAAAACACCTTAGGCATGCTGCAAGGAGGCATGAGGACTGCGGATGTGGCCAGGGAATTAAATTGCAATGTCCGTACTGTTAGACGCCTAAGACAGTGCGGACAGCTGATCATCCTCGCAGTGGCAGACCACGTGTAACAACACCTGCACAGGATTGGTACATCCGAACATCACACCTGCGGGACAGGTACAGGATGGCAACAACAACTGCCCAAGTTACACCAGGAACGCACAACGGGCTGAGAGAGTCTGGACTGAGGGCTTGTAGGCCTGTTGTAAGGCAAATCCTCACCAGACATCACTGGCAGCAATGTCGCCTATGGGCACAAACCCATTGTCGCTGGACCAGACAGGACTGGCAAAAAGTACTCTTCACTGACGAGTCGCAGTTTTGTCACACCAGGGGTGATGGTCGAATTTGCATTTATCGTTGAAGGAATGAGCGTTACACCGAGGCCTGTACTTTGGAGAGGGATCGATTTGGAGGTGGAGGGTCCGTCATGGTCTGGGGAGGTGTGTCACAGCATCATTGGACTGAGCTTGTCGTCATTGCAGGCAATCTCAATGCGGTGCGTTACAGGGAAGACATCCTCCTCCCTCATGTGGTACCCTTCCTGCAGGCTCATCCTGACATGACCCTCCAGCATGACAATGCCACCAGCCATACTGCTCGTTCTTTGCGTAATTTCCTGCAAGACAGGAATGTCAGTGTTCTAGGACCTGTTGGATCGGAGGGTGAGGGCTAGGGCCATTCCCCCCAGAAATGTCCGGGAACTTGCAGGTGCCTTGGTGGAAGAGTGGGGTAACATCTCACAGCAAGAACGGGCAAATCTGGTGCAGTCCATGAGGAGGAGATGCACTGCAGTACTTAATGCAGCTGGTGGCCACACCAGATACCCCCCTTTGTTCAGGGATACATTATTCAATTTCTGTTAGGCACATGTCTGTGGAACTCGTTCAGTTTATGTCTCAGTTGTTGAACCTTGTTATGTTCATACAAATATTTACACATGTTAAGTTTGCTGAAAATAAACGCAGTTAACAGTGAGAGGACGTTTCTTCTTTTGCCGAGTTATGCACTCATCTTCGTATACTATTTAACAAGTACCATTTAGTAAAAAGCATGCAGTATGCCACAACTAAGCAGTAGCGGCTCCTGACTGGTTGAGTAGGTGGGGCGGGGTCGAGTGTGGGTCGTTTTTTTACAAATTCAACAGACATCCATCCCTGATAATAGCTCATTTCCAATTTGATTAATTTATCTAAACTCTGAATAGAATAGGAATGGAGTTACAGGCTTACTCAGGCTGGTTTAGGCATATACTGTAGTCCATACCGTATACATGTAGCCCATTCATCCTATTTAATAATAACTGAAGAGAGAAACAGATAATTATGTCCCATTTCAATATATTCATTAGTGAAACCAATGTGCATGTATAAATTACATAATATCCTAGTACAAACACCAAAACTTTTCAAATGTTAAAATCAAAAGGCTAGTGCATAAACAATCGTGGACAGTTGGGTGCATGGCAAATTCAGAACCGCAACATAATAATCTAAAACACTGGGAATGAGATCAGAATGACTGCTAAAGCTTAATCCACGAGTTTTGGAAACCCTTGCCTAGCCTACAAAACTAAAACAATCCATATGTTCAAATCAAAAGGCCTGATTAACATAACATCAGTAACGCAGCCACATCCCAAGTCCCTGGTGCAGACACATTCAGAAAGCAAAAGAGGGTTTAGTGTTCAGTTTAAAATCTCTGATGAAAGCCAAGAAAACAAGACACACTTTTCAATTAGAAAAAAAAACACTTCTGTTTTCAAAGATGTAGCCTACGTCGCAAAAGGCTTTTCGTGATCATTTTGAAGAGAAAAAAAGGACTTAGCCTACATTTAAACACCACCGCAGAAGCTTTGCTATTCGTCATCTTCCCAATTATGTAGCCTAGCTTTGTTGTTTGGCTTCTTGAAGAGAACTAGGGCCTATCATTCGAAGCCCACCTCTTCCAATGCACTGTGGAAAAGTTTGCATCAAATTCTACTAGATGAAGAGCCGAAATGAGTATAACATCCTGGCATTTAAACCAAACTTGATTTTCAAAAATCCACACACTATAAAACATATTTTTGCATACTGAGAATACGTCATGTGTGATTGCGTAGTTTCCCACTATTCGTTGATTTTTGAATTAGTATGACACACACGCACATAAACAAACACAAACACACGCACACACCATCTTGGTTGTCCATCAAAGACGATGATGACGGTGCTCCCCTTGGGGACGCGGGAGTAGGGGTGGGTTATATCTTTTGGTGCTTGTGTCACTTCATCTGGTTGTGGAGGCCGATGCGAGAGCAACACACTGGTGCAGCTGTGTTGGGAGTCGGATTGCATTATCATTATCTCTTTGTAAGATAGTGTCTTCCAGGTGCTGAATCCCTCTGGCACAGGTATACTGCTAGGTGCACCTGACCAGTGCTAAGGTTTCCAGGCTGGAGGGATTTAAGTTTTCTGACCTCCAGCGGAGCGTTTGGCTGCGTCGAGTTGGCGGTAGAGAACTCATAGGGGGAGGCTGTGATCAGGCATGTGCATCACGTGGCCGAGCCAGTGAAGGTGTCGTTTAACCATGCTTGCCTCAATGCAGGAAGACTTAGTGTTGGCGAGGATCTCGAAGTTGGGTACTCTGTCCTCCCAGGTTAGCCTTAGGATGTGCTGGATTCTAAATAGAGGGTGGATTTTGTTGCCAAGGGAGCACGTAGGGGAGAGGGCAGCACCAAGGTAGATGAAATGGGGTACCACTTTAAGGGGAACACTGGTGGATGTACTGTAGATGAGAGTCGAGCAAATATTTCTGTTTTCTAGGTATTGACTTGGAGGCTGACACAGAGGTAGAAGGAGGAGATCAGAGGTGTTCAACAAGGATTTGGTTTGTGAACGCTCTTGGCGATCTATGAGTTAGTTTTCAACAGAGTTTGTTGAACGTTTTTAACTTTCCATTTCTGTTAGTTTCTGCTAGTCTTGGCAAAACTGAAATGGATGTAGCAAGAAGAGCAGCTGTGCTTGCTGCAGCTGGAGCAATTGTGGAAGATTTTTTTTAGATTTTGTTCCCGATCCTATTGAAGCACTGTTTCCCCTACTAGCAGTTGCTATATATGGGATTGAAGATGAGTCCGGTAGAATACTAAATTATGTGGAGGAGGTGATCCCGACATACAGTGACCACTCCTTTCTGGATCACTTTCGGATGGGTCAGGAGACCTTCCCGGTAATTTCCACTACATTTGCATATTTTATTTTGTATAGATGTATTTATAGTATGTGCATACTCCTCTTTAATAATGTCTGAACGCGGTCTGATTTCCTGAATAAAGTTAATCATAATATAAACAAGCCCAGCCTCACTTATCCAGCTAGCCAACCACAGCTTTGCAATCTCCATTTGCGCTGTGTTTGGTCAGTAGAATTGCCCCTTATGCAAATGAATTAAAAGAAGAAGAAACAGTATATATACTGTACACAATAACAACTGTGGCAGTGTGGAATAAATATATTTCCATGGGGTGGAGGCAGAGTAAGGACTATTGAGCGGGTGGGGTGGAATGACCATAGAGGGAGCAGCAGCATGACCATTGAGTGAAATAAAAACAAGAAACATAAAAAAAAATTTTTTTAAAGTCATAATCTACATATTAACAACTACAACAGGGGTGGAATGTCCATATGGGAAGCAGCAGATAAGGTAAGTGAGATTTGAGGGTGTGGGGGGAGTAGTGGGGGGATGTCCATAAGAGGAGTAGCATGGGGAGGGGGGAGCAGGTAGCTGACTAGTGGTGGCTATCCAGCAGCCTGACGGTCTGAGGGTAGAAACTATTGGCCAGTCTTTCAGTTTTTGCCATGATGCTCCTGTAGTGCCCACGTCTGAGTGTTTGAAGCGGGGAGAACAGGGCATGGCTTAGGTGGCTGGGGTCCCAGATGATCATCTTGGCCTTCCTGCGACACTTGGTGTTGTAGTTGTCCTGTAGGGCAGGCAATGTGCACTCAATGGTGCGTTCGGCTGCACGTATAACCCACTGAAGAGCCTTGCGGTCCGTGGCGGTGGTGTTGCAGTTCCGGGCTGTGATGCAGCCCGACAGTATGCTCTCGATGGTGCTCCTAAGGTTGTTGTGTTCATGGGCCATGAGGGCTGGCCTTCTTTACGGATGTGGGAGGGGGTGGAGCAAAAAGCCTGCGCAGGGAGTAGATTAACACCCACCATCTTCACTCCAGCCAGACAGACTACTGTAAAACATATTACAGCATCCCTCTTCTGATGTAGAATTTCCTGCCACAAGGAATTATTTTAAACACAAAATAACTGGAAGGAATTCACATCAAGCCAAATACTGCCACAGAACATGAATAACTGCAGTTTAATCAATTACATAGGCAGACAACACAGTTTAGGATTTGATACGAAAATGATGAGGGATGAATGTTCTCGAAACTTTGTGTGTAGTATTAGAATCCTCAGTGGTGTTTCTGTATCAACATCTGGGAATAAAATGTGAGTATTGGGATATATGACCTGCGGTTGTTGTTTTTCCACTGTTAAACCTTCCTAACAGAGGATCAGTTATAGCTATGGTTTACATGGCTTCTTCTCAGATAAGAATGTTTGGCAACAAACATTATCTTAGTATGGTCTCAGATGTTGAAAACCAATCCTATCCACACACACGCACATGCAAACATACACGTTATCTGAGATTGCAGATACTGTGTAAATAATGCTGTTAGATGCTGGATAATAGGATGCCTCCCGGCGAAACGTTCTGCTTTGGGCAACAGTTTTCACTCTCATATAAACATATTGCGTGTGTGTGTGTGTGATTCTCATATTATCAGGTTGCTGGTGTTAATTTTAGATTGTTATTTTTTGCTGCAGGGTGCAGCAGGTTGTGTGTGTGTTTGTGTAGTGCATGGGTGAACGCTGATCTACAAAATTAGATATCAGTGTATATCTTCAGGATGGTTGAAGTTGTAACGACACCAGTAACATTGTGAAACACACTGGCTTACATCCTGCTTTTGCACTAATGTTTAATTTCACGCCAGCAGCCCTGACATCCGTAACAAGGATATATTTATCCTAGCATGACAGAACCACTGACAGCTAAATCACGCAACCGTGTCTCCATGTGCAGTTGCAAACCGTAGTCTGGCTTTTCTATGGCGGTTTTGGAGCAGTGGCTTTTTCCTTGCTGAGCGGCCTTTCAGGTTACGTCGATATAGGACTTGTTTTACTGTGGGTATAGATACGTTTGTACCTGTTTCCTCCAGCATCTTCACAAAGTCCTTTTCTGTTGTTCTGGGATGGATTTGCACTTTTCGCACGAAAGTACATTCATCTCTAGGAGACAGAACGCGTCTCCTTCCTGAGCGGTATGACGGCTGTGTGGTCCCATGGTGTTTATACTTGCGTACTATTGTTTGTACAGATGAACATGGTACCTTCAGGTGTTTGGAAATTGCTCCTAAGGATGAACCACACTTGTGGAGGTCTACAATTTTTTTTCTGAGGTCTTGGCTGATTTCTTTTGATTTTCCCATGATGTCAAGCAAAGAGGCACTGAGTTTGAAGGTAGGCCTTGAAATACATCCACAAGTACACCTCCAATTGACTCAAATGATGTCAATTAGCCTTCTAACGCTTCTAACGCCATTACATAATTTTCTGGAATTTTCCAAGCTGTTTAAAGGCACAGTCAACTTAGTGTATGTAAACATCTGACCCACTGGAATTGTGATACAGTGAGTTATAAGTGAAATAATCTGTCTGTAAACAATTGTTGTAAAAATTACTTGTTTCATGCACAAAGTAGATGTCCTAATTGACTTGCCAAAACTATAGTTAGTTAACAAGACATTTGTGGAGTGGTTGAAAAACTAGTTTTAATGACTCCAACCTAAGTGTATGTAAACTTCCAACTTCAACTGTATGTCCAATGGCCGAGGAGCACCGATTCGTTTTATCTATAATTGCTCTTCATATGACAAGGATTAAAAAAGATTTGCCAGTAGATTGTCGACTTGATTCATGATCATGACTGCTTGTCTAACTTGCTAGCTAACTCAATTATATATTTTTTTACATTGTTTGCAAACTGATGTGTGACACGTATTAATGCCAAAATAACATGCAAAACAGTCAACAAAAACACTTCATTTTTCTTTGCTAAACAGGTGGGGCTGAATGACGGGTTGTCACTGATTGTGTGTCCCTTTTGCCACTAACTGTTCCTTCATGAAGAAATTACAAAATTATCCAAAATAGGCACATAGGCTAATGGAATTTCACACAATGTTTTGTGTGTGTAGTATTTTATTAAGTAAGTAAGTGACGGAAAATATATACCCATTTATTTTATTGATGCAATACAAATAATTTACTTTGTCACTTCAATTATGTCCAAAAGATCTCACTGGGCACACACTGGTTGAATCAACATTGTTTTCACATTGTTCCTGTGTTTTTAGTGTTGATACAAGCTGTTTCTGGGAGTGTTTCTTTGTGCTTTGCCTCTTCATCTATGCATTTATATCTTTAGCATCTACACAAAGAGCCAGTTATATCCACCACAAATGGAAGTGCTCCCCATAACAGAAGACACTGTGGGCTACTTTGTCTATCTAGTGATGAAAGGGAAGCCTGTTGCTGGGTTTCAGAGAGTCTGTTTTCTGGAGGAAATAATAACACTGCCCCAGAGAGGATCACGCTGATACATGTGTTTTTATGTGTCTGACCTGCAACTGGAGATGTATCAGACTGACACAAAATATAAATTGAAACACTGTTATACGTCTCTGAAACCTGTGTTTCATCCAGGGATAACTGTACAGTCAGTCAAAGAAGAGAGAGGATATACAGTAAGAGAGAGGATATACAGTAAGTGAGAGCATATGAGAGAGTGAGAGAGAGAGCTTTCACCAGTGAAACTTGTTTCACCCAGTGAAAACTGGTGTCTGGTTTACGTACGGTTAAAAATGTATGTATTAAAATGCAAAAAAAAATACAACTGCATATCAATTAAATGTTGTTGGTTTTTGATCCCAGAAACATGGCAAACGATGATTGAACGGTAGCCAACCTCTGAGAGTACAATAGCAAAGAAACAAGAGTTCATGCCTTGAAGACAAAGCTGTCATCATAACGAGGGTGTTATTTTGTGTGTGTGTGTCTAAGGTATCAGTGGTTGGCTGTCTTTAGGGTTCCTCTGATCTGCCCCCCTCTCCCAGCCCTGGCGTATGCGGGTGATGGTTCGGTCCACACAGGGGGTGATGAGCAGCAGCTTGAGCAGCAGCACCACAGAGGGAATCACCAGACACAGCATGTAGCCCGGTGGGGTGTACCACCTGTAGGTGGAGGAACTCAGGAATCTGTTCCAGCCGTACAGGTAGGTGTGAGCCGTACACAACAGCAGAGTCAGGTGACCCAGCTTGGACTGGTGGGGGAGAAAATAACACAAACACATGAACCACACACATATACACACACATGCCAGGCACATGCACAGATAGAGGTCTAAGGGAGCTTGAGCACCTGCCCTTTTGCCCTGCCATGAGAAATTTATCGGTTTTGTGTACATTTTAGTCTATTTTCTCTATTGTTATCTAAGTGAATTGCCCATCAAACTAGCTAATTTCTAATTGTTTTTATTTTGGAAAGATTCCCCACCCTTGCTGCCAAGAAGCCATTCCCGGCTATCAATCAAGTTAAAGTAGCTAGCTTATTACTATCTTAGCTGGCATGCCTGCTGGCAAGGTTGGTAGACTTGAAAAAAGCAAGCAATTACTAAATGTACTGAATAAGACTCATTCCTTTCAAGCTTTTACCCAGATTTTAGCAGAGATGCAGAGAAGAATATTTAGTTTCTTTAAAAAAAGAAACACCAGTCAGGAGGATACATGGTATTAAGTATAATGATTATGGCTCTAGACTCCAGGAAAAAGCTGCTTCAGGTGTTTGACAAACGCAAAATGCTCCAACTTCCGGATCGGGGGCCTAGCCATCACCCAGCTATCCTCACGTACCTTGTGCCCTCTCAGATTTTTTGGGGTGCATATGCCACCCCTGCGCGTGCACACACACACACAAACAGGATCTCTAAGTGAATTCTCCTGGCCTGTTCTAAATTATTTCTCCTAAATTACATCTGATGAATAACTTAACATTTAAATCACTGCATCAATTTGAGGGAAATGAATGAATTAGAGATTGAACCGGAGTTTCTCCTGACCCAGTTACATTTATGAATGAGTGTGTGTATTCTCTGTAGTGATGGGAATACAGCTTCATATCCCCAGCGCATAACCTCTGGCTTGTCTGCTGAAAATCAGATTACTTTCCTGGAGTTTTATTGCATTCTGGCCTGGATGTTGGCTCTGCACCCCGCATGAATACGTTAACAGGGGAAACACTGAAGGAGATAAGTGTACAAATTATGGCTGGGAATTGCCTCACGATACGACATTATCACAAAACTTAGGTGCGATACGGTATGTCTGCTGCAGGAAGACAAGAGAGAGCATGAGAAAAACTGTTTTTTATCAGTCATGGAAATAAAAGTGACAAAAACATTGTGTCACTATTTAAAAAGAAGATGGAGAACAAGCTACAGGATGAAAAATATCAGAGGTACAGCCGACTAGCGCTATCTAACGCTACCTAGGCAAATCGATACTTGGAGTCAAAGTATCCATATAATATTGTCCAAAATATCATTGCGATATGTAAATGTTTCGAATTATTCCCCCAACGCTAGTAAAAATGGGCAGAACATTTGTGCCAAGAATTAGTGTCTGGTCTAAGTATTCAGTGCGTTCGGTTCTGATAATCCCACCTGTATGAAGCTGAACTCCCTCCAGCTGAGAACGTTACTGACGGAGGGAAGAGATGTGATTCCCAATAGGATGTACAGGCCAAATCCCAGAATTCCAAGCGATAAGTAGGAGTCGCCACGCCAGGCCGTCGTTGTATCAAATTCAGTGGTCCTGTTCTCTCTGATCTGAGAGAGAGAGAGAGAGAGAGAGAGAGAGAGAGAGAGAGAGAGAGAGAGAGAGAGAGAGAGAGATGTAAACCAGTGTTTATAATCAAAACCAGTGCCTGAATCCTGCTATATACTGTAGGTGTGTGTCCAATGAACAGATGTAGGATCTTAATATGACCAGTATTTAGAATTCAAGGCACACTTAACCAGCATGGCTACCACAGCATTCTGCAGAGTTACGCCATCCCATCTGGTTTGGGCTTAGTGGGACTATCATTTGTTTTTCAACTGGAGTGGTGTAAAGCTCGCCACCATTGGACTCTGGAGCGGTGGAAACGCATTCTCTGGCAGTCCGACGGACGAATGTGTTTGGCAGATGCCAGGAGAACGCTACCTGCCCGACTGCATAGTGCCAACTAAAGTTTGATGGAGGAAGAATAATGGTCTGGGGATGTTTTTCATGGTTCGGGCGAGACATATTAACGCTACAGCATACAATTACATTCTAGATGATTCTGTGCTTCCAGTGTTGTGGCAACAGTTTGGTGAAGGCCCTTTCCTGTTTCAGCACGACAATGCCCTCTTGCAAAAAGCGAGGCCTATTCAGAAATGGTTTGTCGAGATTGGTGTGGAAGAACTTGACTGGTCTGCACAGAGCCCTGATCTTAACCCCATGGAACACCTTTGGGATAAATTGGAACCCCAACTGCTAGACAAACCTAATCGCCCAACATCAGTGCCCGACCTCACTAATGCTCTTGTGGCTGAATGGAAGCAAGTCCCTGCAGCAATGTTCCAACATCTAATGGAAAGCCTTCCCAGAAGATTGGAGGCTGTTATAGTAGCATAGGGTGGACCAACTCCATATTAATGCCCATGATTTTGGAATGAGCTGTTCGTCAAGCTGGTTTCCACATACTTTTGGTCATGTAGTGTAGATACACACATATACATTGTATTGTATACGTGTATGCAAACACACTCACATACACACAGGTCTGACCTGTACTTGGTGCCTCTGTAGAGCTGCAGGAAGGAAGCCAGGACACCAGGCAGGTAACAGAGAGATAGCATGATCAGAGACACGATCGGACACACCTGGCGAGAACACACACACACACCTTGAACAGCTGGTAACACACACAGAAACACAAACACAAACACGTAGAGGGCCTGTGGCCAGTACCTTGTTAGCCAGTGAGACCATGATTCTGAAGGAGATGTCTTTGCCCTGGGTGACGTATGCGTAGATGATGTCTCTGATCAGCAGGTAGAAGAAGAAGGCAGCGCTGAGGCCGATGGCGATGTGCAGGGGGAGTCTCCACTGGGGGAATAGCTGCAGGGGGAAGTCCTCAAGCTCCCGGGCCACTGAGAGAGAGCCCCGGTCCAGGGCACTGAAACCCAGTTTGGTGGCTACCGCCATCACCGCCTGCTTGGCCTCCACACCTTCCCCGCAGATATACACCTGACATATATTTATGCACATACGGTGGAGTCCGAAATTATTGACACCCTTGATAAATATGAGCAAAAATGCCTGCATAAAATAAATCATTCAAATACTGAGCTATATTGTATGCTCCAAAAATTTTGGAAATTATATTATTTTATACTAATACAAGTGCTTAGTGAAAGATATTTTGTTTAACAAGTAATAATCTTAAAAAAATGTATTGACACCCCTGTTTTCAATACCTCACTTTGCGAGGATAACGACACCGAGCCTTATTCTAAAATGACCCATTTCAGGAAACTAGGCGTATGTCGCGGGTCACAACTTCTCATTCAAATATTTTTTTGCGAACACACACAAGAATGGTGTAAAGGTATAAAAGACAAGTGTGCAATTCTTATCTAAACATAAAAGAGCAGACAGAAACAACAATACCCAGAGTTCTAGGTATAAAGTAAATAATACAAAATATGACAAAAAGAACAAGGACAGGTAGAAAGAAAGAGGGATGTCAAAGCAGTGGAGTAGTGTACCCTTTGCAGCATGACACTTATCTCACATAGGGGATGTATCAGGAAATATCCTATGCAGCTTAGTTTTGGAATAGTGTAATCTGTGTAATACCTTGAATTGTATGAGACGATGTCTGGAGTTAATGGAGCATGTGTGGATATACTCCAAGCTATCTTCCCAGTCTGCCACAGAAATGTCAGTCCCTAGTTCTTCCTCCCATTTTGCCTTAATGGCATCTGTAGAAGGTGTGCTAACAGATTGAAAAGCGTCATATAGACGAGATATCAGTTTGTCTGAGGTGGGGCATATTTTTATGCATCCGTCAAACATGGAAGGTTTAGCATTCCCAAATGTCGGGAGGTGTTTTCTAACATAGTCTCTAATCTGTAGGTATCTGAAGAAGATTATAAGTTTCCCTCAGCAACTCAAAGTAGGCAAAGGTCCCTTCTATATATAGATCTCCTATGGTATTTATCCCTAGCTCTCCCCATCGCTCAAAGGTGTCATCAAGGTTAGAGGGGGCAAAGGAGAGATTCCTGGCAACAGGGAGCATGAATGATATTGGTCTAAGGTCAAAGTGGACTTTAATTTGCTTCCAGATTCAGACTGTACTATGTATAATATAATTGTTGCTATAAAGTGACATCTCCAGATTGACAGGCGATAAAATCACAGCGCCAATAGAGAAGGGGTGACAATCCTCACGCTCCATACTAAGCCAGCTGGATGACGGAAGTGCGGAGGTTAGCGGCCCAGTAGTAAAATATTAAATTTGGGAGAGACAATCCTCCTTCCATCTTGGATTTACAGAGGTGTTTTTTACCTATCCTGTGTGTTTTATAATCCCAGATGAATGGATTGATAATTGAGTCCAGTTGTTTATGAAAGGACTTAGGTATGAATACTGGGATGTTCTGGAATAGGTAGAGCAGTTGTGGGAGGAAGACCATTTTAATGGCATTAATTCTTCCGAGCAGAGAAATTGGGAGAGTTCTCCAAAATGGTATGTTTGCCTTGAGTTTTTGCATCAGAGGGGGGAAATTCTCCTTAAATAGTGAGTATTGTTTGGTAACTACAATTCCTAGGTAGGTAAGTTTTTCTAAAGATTAAATGGAAGATGTTCTAACGAAGAGGTATTTTGCAACCGTATGGGCATTAATTCGCTCTTGTTCCAATTTATTCTGTATCCCGAGAAGGTACCAAACATATTAATCACATCAAGAATAGCAGGAATACTAGCTTGGGGTTCTGTTACATAGAGGAGAATGTCATCTGCGTATAGGGAAATCTTATTTAGAGTATCTTTAGTATTATAGCCGTGTATTGCTGCATGAGATCTGATCGCCTGAGTGAATGGTTCAATAATTAAAGCAAAGAGCATAGGCGACAGCGCACAACCCTGCCTTGTCCCTCTATAAAGGTTAAATCGGGGTGACAGTGATTGGTTAGTGAGTATTTTCGCACAGGGGTTCCTATATAAAAGCTGGATCCAATTTATGAACCCATCTCCAATATTACATTTCTGTAGGACCTTGAATAGATAGGACCACTCAACTTGGTCAAAGGCCTTTTCAGCGTCAAGAGATATAACGGCAAGGTCCACGTTGGGTAACCTCTGAGAATACATAATGTTGAAGAGGCGCCGGAGATTGAATAATGAGTTTCTGTTAGGGATAAAGCCGGTCTGGTCCAAATGGACCAATTTGCCCATTAAAGTGCTAAGCCTGTTAGCCAGAGTTTTTGATAAAATCTTTTGGTCTGTATTAAGGAGAGATATTGGTCTATATGACCCTACCTCTTCCGGATCTTTACCCTTCTTATGTATAACTGTAATAAACGCCTCATCCAAAGTAGGTGGGAGAGATCCATCCTCATTGGTCTAAACCAACATTTTGTGCAGGTAGGGAGAGAGCATGTTGCTGAATGTTTCCTAGAATTCACCAGGGTATCCATCTGGGCCCAGGGTCTTGCTACTCTTTAGAGATTTAATTGTTTCTAGAATTTCTCCAAGAGATATTTCCTTATTCAGGAAGTTGGAATCTTCCTGGTTCAGGGCAGGGAGATTACAGTCCTCCAGAAAGTTTTGCATAATTAAGGGGTTCGGATCCGCTTTAGATGTATATAGAGTCTTGTAAAATTGACGGAATCTGTCATTGATGTCTTTGGGGAAAGAGAGTAATTCCCCAGATGCAGATTTAACTTTGTGAATCATTCGGTCACTCTAATGTTTTCGAAGTTGTCTGGCGAGTAATTTGTGTGGTTTGTCACCAAACTCTAAATATTTTTGCTTGGCATAGAGAAAAGATTTTGCAATTTTAGCTGAGAGAATCTCATTATATGCAAAGAGGCATTCTCCCTATCCAGTAAGTAAATTTGTCCCTCTAATTCTACACATTTTTCTCTGTTTTGCCTACTCCTGGCAACCTGAAAGGAGATGATACAGCCTCTCAAATAAGCCTTCAGTGTTTCCCACAATAATGCTGGGGAAGTCTCTGTGTTGTTGTTGGTCTCAAAGAAAAATATAATTTGGTCTTTAAGATGTTCACAGAATGTTGGTTCTGTGAGGAGCTGAGGATTCAACCTCCAGACCCTCTCGTTTGGTATGATGTCACCCAATCTCAGGGAGAAGGTAAGTGGACTGTGGTCAGAGATTATAATATCATGATACCTCACATTACAGGTATAGCGGAGTAACTTCGCATCAACCAAAAAGTAGTCAATTCGGGTATAAACATTGTGAACATGAGAGTAAAAGGAGTATTCCCTACCCGTAGGGTTAGAGATCCTCCAAATATCAAATAAGTTAGATTTTTTTATGTAGGTATTCAAGAATTCGCTTGAATATGAGGTAGGGGTACGCCGGGTAGAAGATCTATCCAAATATTGGAGAAGATCTGCAAAGAGGAGTGGGACAAAATCCCTCCTGAGATGTGTGCAAACCTGGTGGCCAACTACAAGAAACGTCTGACCTCTGTGATTGCCAACAAGGGTTTTGCCACCAAGTACTAAGTCATGTTTTGCAGAGGGGTCAAATACTTATTTCACTCATTAAAATGCAAATCAATTTATAACATTTTTCACATGCGTTTTTCTGGATTTTTTGGTTGTTATTCTGTCTCTCACTGTTCAAATAAACCTACCATTAAAATTATAGACTGATCATTTCTTTGTCAGTGAGCAAACGTACAAAATCAGCAGGGGATCAAATACTTTTTTCCCTCACTGTACATACACATATACATATATACACATGCATACATACACATACACACATATATACATACATAGACACACACATATATATACATATATACACACATACATACATATACATACATACACATATACATACATCCATACATACACGCAAGTATACGCACATACATACAGTGGGGCAAAAAAGTATTTAGTCAGCCACCAATTGTGCAAGTTCTCTCACTTAAAAAGATGAGAGAGGCCTGTAATTTTCATCATAGGTACACTTCAACTATGACAGACAAAATGAGGAAAAAAAATCCAGAAAATCACATTGTAGGATTTTTAATGGATTTATTTGCAAATTATGGTGGAAAATAAGTATTTGGTCA
>QNTS01001185.1:75225-118011 GCA_003317085.1 Hucho hucho
TGACCAAATACTTATTTTCCACCATAATTTGCAAATAAATAAATTAAAAATCATACAATGTGATTTTCTGGATTTCTTTTTCTCATTTCGTCTGTCATAGTTGAAGTGTACCTATGATGAAAATTACAGGCCTCTCTCATCTTTTTAAGTTGGAGAACTTGCACAATTGGTGGCTGACTAAATACTTTTTTGCCCCACTGTATCTACACAAACATTCATACCCAAAAATAATAATCTACACTAACTTAAAATATACACATACAAAGTAATAATAAAATGCTAAGAGATTTAAAAAAAATAATAATAATAAAGTAAAAATAATAATTATATGTACACACACCTACACATATAAACACAAGCACCGCAGAAGGCTGGTGGGAATCTAATTGGGAGAGCGGCCCATGGCTATGCAGAGCGGCACAAAACACCAACTTGCCATACAGGTGTCTGCGTCTGCCCCACCCCAACCATCACCCCCAGTCCCCTGCAAGCAATAAATAAATGGTATAATAAGAATAATGTAAGAATTGAGAAATAAATAGCGAAACAAAACAAAAATGGAGGAATATAAGTACATCCATCCGATAGTGTCAATGATCAAACCTGGAAGGCCACTCAAACAGGCATCGCTCTGAACTCCAACGACAGGTCAGTCGTCCAGCTGGAATGGAAGTGAAATTAACGTTAAATGAGAGCTCTGACCGCCCTCCATTGGTCGGCTCAGCGTCTTACATGTTCGGTAGCGACAATAAAACTTAATTCGGCAGCCCTTGATGAGACAGTTTAATAAGGTTTCACCCGTTATGGCATAGTATGGATTCGAGTCCATAATACACAGTGACAAGGCGCTCTAACCCGTATGGGGGATTGGTATATATTCCCGGATAAACTTCTCTGCATCCAAAACCGAGGACAGCCAAATCTTCTCACCGGAAGGAGGGGTAATTCTGAGTCTTGCAGGGAAGAGCAAGGCTGGGCGAAGGTGGAGTTTGTAGAGTTTGGTCATGACCTCTCTGTAGGTCCCGGTGCACAATTGAGGACAAGTACATTAGTGAGGACAAGTACATTGGTGAGTCTAGTTTGAGACGCCTCGCAAGTCCTCAACTGGCAGCTTCATTAAATAGTACCCGCAAAACACCAGTCTCAACGTCAACAGAGGCGACTCCGGGGTGCTGACCTTGTAGGCAGAGTTCCTCTGTCCAGTGTCTGTGTTATTTTGCCCATCTTAATCTTTTCTTTTTATTGGCCAGTCTGAGATATGGCTTTATCTTTGCAACTCTGCCTAGAAGTCCAGCAGTATTCAAAGTGAATACTTTGTAGAAGTCTTTCTGGGTAAGTCTCTAAGAGCTTTCCAAACCTGGATTGTGCAACATTTGCCCATTATGTTCTGTGAAATTGGTTGTTGATCACAGCTAGACAACCATTTTCAGGCCTTGCCATATATTTTCTAGCAGATTTAAGTCAAAACTATAACTCAGCCACTCAAGAACATTCACTGTCTTCTTGGTAAGCCACTCCCGTGTAGATTTGGTCTTGTGTTTTAGGTTATTGTCCTGCTGAAAGGTGAATTCAGCTGAACCAGATTTTCCTGTAGGATTTTGCTTATGCTTTTATTTATTGTATTTTTATTTCACCTTTATTTAACCAGGTAGGCCAGTTCTCATTTACAACTGCAACCTGGCCAAGATAAAGCAAAGCAGTGCGAGGAAAAACAACAACACAGAGTTACAAACGTACAGTCAAACGTACAGTCAATAACGCAATATAAAAATCTATGTACAGTGTGTGCAAATGTAGAAGAGTAGGGTCCCCGCCCACTAGGAGAGATGCCTCTGGATGAGCGTTTTCCTGTTTTCTTATGGCAGTATACAGCTCATTGAGTGCGGTCTTGGTACCAGCATTGGTCTGTGGTGGTAAATAGACGGCTACAAAAAATACAGATGAAAACTCTCTAGGTAGATATTGTGGTCTACAGCTTATCATGAGATACTCTACCTCAGGCGAGCAAAACCTTGAGACTTCATTAGATACCGTGCACCAGCTGTTGTTCACAAATATACGTAGACCGCAACCCCTTGTCTTACCAGAGACTGCTGTTCTATCCTGCCGATACAGTGTAGACGTTTGACATTATGGGGTTTTGTGTAGGCCAGTTAGAGAAAATCTAAATGTAATCCATTTTAAATTCAGGCTGTAAATCAACAAAATGTGGAAAAAGTAAAGGGGTGTGAATACTTTCTGAAGGCACTGTATATAAACTATTTATCCAAAAGTATGTGAACAATTTAGTGGATTCTGAAATTTCAGCAACACCCGTTGCTGACAGGCGTATAAAATCTGCACACAGCAATGCAATCTCCATAGACAAACATTGACAGTAGAATGGCCTTACTGAAGAGCTCAGTGACTTTCAAAGTGTGATCGTCATAGGATGCCATCTTTCCAACAAGTCAGTTTGTCAAATTTCTGCCCAGCTAGAGCTGCCCCGGTCACCTGTTATTGCTGTTATTGTGAAGTGGAAATGTCTAGGAGTAACAACGACTCAGCCGCGACATAATAGGCCACACAAGCTCACAGAACGGGGCGGCTCAGTGCTGAAGTGCGTCGCGCGTAAAAATCATTGTCCTCGGTTGCAACACTCACAACGGAGTTACAAACTGCCTCTGGAAGCACCAAACTGCTTCTGGAAGCAACATCAGCACAAGAACTGTTCGTTGGAAGCTTTATGAAATGGGTTTCCATGGCCGAGCAGCCGCACACAACCCTAAGATCACCATGCTCAATGCCAGGCATCAGCTGGAGTGGTGTAAAGCTCGCCGCCAATGGACTCTGGAGCAGTGGAAACACGGTCTCTGGAGTGATGAATCCCACTTTACCATCTGGCAGTCCGACGGACGAATCCAAGTTTGGCAGATGCCAAGAGAATGCTTCCTGCCCCAATGCATAGTGCCAACTGTAAAGTTTGGTGGAGGAGGAATAATGGTCTGGGGCTGTTTTTCACGGTTCGGGCTAGGCCTCTTAGTTCCAGTGAAGGGAAATCTTAACGCTACAGCATACAATGACATTCTAGACGATTCTGTGCTTCCAACTTTGGGGCCCTTTCCTGTTTCAGCATGACAATGCCCCTGTGCACAAAGCGAGCTACATACAGAAATGGTTTGTCGATATCAGTGTGGAAGACCTGGACTGGCCTGCACAGAGCTCTGACCTCAACCCCATTCAACACCTTTTGAGTGAATTGGAACAATGACAGAGAGCCTCACTACCGCTCTTGTGGCTGAATGGAAGCAACAATGTTCCATCATAGTGGAAAGCCTTCCCAGAAGAGTGGGGGCTGTTATAGCAGCAAAGGGGGGACCAACTCCATATTAATGCCCATAATTTTGGAATGAGATGTTTGACGAGCAGGTGTCCACATACTTTTGGTGATGTAATGTATATAGACTTGAATCTAGTAGCCAATTGGTTTCATGGGCATGGCTTGAACCTCAGTGTATGTACCTGTCTGTTGGCATCTGAAGGTCCATTCTGCAGGCTCCAGGCAGACAGGGTGTTGAAGCCTTTAACCACCTCAGCTCCAGGGACCAGACTGTTCAGGTACATATAACCACATTTATATTACATCAACATACACATAAACATATAAAAACATTCTTAATTAACAAAAAAACATACACATAATAACAACATATACTGTATAGCTCTCACCTTTGCAGGTACTCTGCGTTGGCCTCTGGGTACTGATTCTTCCTCAGGTTGTTACTGACGTCCACCAACACCTGCAATTCAACATGGCATCAAATACACTGGAATTTACATTCTATTGGCTAAATGCTCCGGTACATACAATAAATTAGCTAAATACACAAGCATTTCGCTACACTCGCAATAACGTCTGCTAACCATGTGTATGTGACCAATTTGATTTGAAATACACTGGGACATAGAATATACTGGATACATACGCTGGGACATACATTATAATCGGCAACTTTACAGTTACATGCAGACAAAACAGACATTCATACATATAGCAGAAGTAATCAAATATATATGCTACCTTCCCCTTTAGCTGTTTGGCCAGTGGTACCAGGAAGTCGTAGTGTTCTCTCTGGACTGCGATGAAGAATAGATGGGCTGACTGGGCAGCTGCAGCATGGCCCAGGACCTGCATACACATCATCAACATATTGATACACACATAAACACACATACAGTATATTCACATATCCTCCTTCAAACATGAACAAATATATTGAAATACATTTGCAACACAGTAAAAACACGTCACCAGATCTATTTTATTTTGTACCTGTGCTCCGTGGGGTAGGTGGCTGATGCTGTGGGGCCGTCGGCTGCCGAACACCACACCGTACCCCGCCTGCAGCAGACGCAGGCCCAGAGAGCGCCCCAGGTCTCCCGTCCCAAACACACTCACCCTCTCACACTTAGGTTGGGCAGGCACAGCATCCCTTATCGGAGACAGGGACACACACTCACTTTTCTCCTCACTCCTCTCCTGACCCGTCATGCCTGAACAGAGACAGGCCAAGATCTCCTCGAGTCGTAGATAGTCAACAGAAAGTGTCAGAAAGACCAGAGAGTTTTCTGAAGTTGCAATCACAGAAAAAGTACATCCACATAAATGGAGCTCGCAGGATGAATGTCCCTTTCACTTTGTTAAGTTCTTCAGCAGACACCTCCTCTAGACGGAGTCTTATAGTCCAGACAGAGCAATGTCAATCAATGCTAGGACATGAAATGTTTTCTGCATTACATGTCCCAAACAATAGTCTTCAGAGTTGTAGCAGCTTTTCTGAGTTATCCAGATGAATGTCGGACTGAGACACTACTGACTGAGTATCTATTTGTGTCTGGGCATGCTCCTGGTGGGAGGAGGGAAGGGAGTAGTCTCTCTGCCACACCAGAAACTCCGTTGGAAGAGGAGTGGTGTGTTTTTGCTTGTGCAGTTGCGTGTGTGTGTGTGTGTGTGTGTGGGAAGGAAACCAATGGCACTCACTCTGTAGTGTCCCTGAGGAGAGGCCAGTGGTTTATGGGAAGCAGGGAGGTTAGATAGTAGTGGAATACCAGACCTGGAGAGACGCCAGATCACTGTGGTCTTTCTGGGTTCATACAAGCACAGGTCCGCAGTTCATGACAATAACACAACAGCATATGCACTTTGGTTTGTTGTAATACTACCTTACCTCAGATGGCTTTTGTTCAAAGATGTGCCAACATTCCATTGTGTGCAACAATAAGATCATAACTCCAAAAAGCACAGAATGTGAAATTCCAGAAGAACTGTGCCACATCACCATGAACAGTGTCTTGAAACACTGGTTTCATGAAAGCATGAACAATCAAAATGCTTGAGGTGGGGTCAGAGCACAGTAGAATTAGTGAACCCAAGCTTTAGACTGGGCTTAGTTTACAGTAAACCAGTAGCGGTGTGTGGGTAAAATCACTGGGGAAGCTAAGCCAGTAAAAAATAGCCATATTACAACCTATGTGTTGTGATAAATGCATTGTTTGCTCTATAACCTGTTAGTTCATATGCCTTGTGACCATGATATATGAGTCCGAGACAATATGAAGACACAGTGGCAGAATAAATTCAACCACACCTTTTTTTCATTACAAAACCGGAGAGCAACCTTTGTCCGGTGAAGTCCAAAAAGCATATTGCATGTAACAAACAGTTACATGACCTACAGCATGGTCAAGCAAGTTAATGTTTTCAACATTTTCGGACTAATAAACAATCATTGCTATAGTACCACGGAGAGTGGTTCTACTGCAAGTCGCAAAGAAAACAGGAGCTTCCTCCACTATTCCAGCACCATTTCAACTTCTACATCATCAAATCACCCATGCTTAGTATAAAACAATGACAACTAAAAGACACCAAAATCAATTTAGTCCAATCAATGTAAGCTATGTGGCTGATGTGCCTGTCAATGGTTCTGATTTATGTGTGTGTGTGTGTGTGTGTGGTGTGTGTGTGTGTAGTGCATGGGTGAACGCTGACCTACAAAATTAGATATCAGTGAATATCTTCAGGACGGTATTAAGTTGTAACGACACCAGTAACATTGTGAAACACACTGGCTTACATCCTGCTTTTGCACTAATGTTTAATTTCACGCCAAAGAGCAGCCCTGACATCCGTAACAAGGTTATATTTATCCTAGCATGATAGAACCACTGACAGCTAAATCACGCAACCGCTCACCCTTTATTTACATTGTCAGGTTCTTATGGTATTCTGTCAGCTGAAAGACATGGCCTTTTCAATTTATACAATTATGGAAAGTTACCAGATAGCACAAAAGATTTTTGTAATTTGTTTCAGTGATAATGGTTACAGTCTGATTGCCTGTTCTGCCTGTAGTCTGGAAGTCCAAGGCTTTCCAGTTGAGCATGTCGCCAGTGGTCAAGTTCATCTGGTTGGTGTAACTCTGGATCTCACATGGAGACAGCACGTAGTTCCACATGTGGACGTCTGTCAGCAGGCCAACAAATGACTGCTGCTGGTCGAAACGCCCGAATCCTGAAACAGGAAACAACAACATGTTGTGTTCTGTTATGGAATGCTTTCTTGTTCTTTTCAATGTTGGACACTTTATTTTCAAGCAGAAAAGACTGTGCATTTTTCAGCTTACATTTCCTTCAACTTGGAAAATAAACAGCAAATTGTGTACTCTAGCAAAAGTTTAAATAATAGTGAGCAACCACAAAAACGCTAAACACGTCAAAACAGAATAAGTTTTACTCTCTACTATTTACTGTCATATTTCATTGCAGTTATCACAGTGACTATCTTACCTTGAGGTACAGGACAGCATGTTGTAATCACCACATGTACTAACTAATAGGAATTTCTCCACCTGGTAAGAATAAAAAGACGATTATTTTGTCTTAATCAATTAACTTTTTCTAATGCATATGAAAACATCTGACATGAATGTTACTGAGCAGAACAGTAATATACCATTTTTCATAGCTGTGATGAAAAACATTTGCCCTGTATGCTAATAAGCAGACCATTTTAGTTAGATTCATGGTGCTGTTTATTGTTTTTTTAAATAATCTTTGAGTTGACTGAGAACACATTCTTATGTACACCAACAACCTGGGGAATAGTTACAGGGGGGAAGAGAGGAGATGAATGAGCCAATTGGAAGCTGGGGATGATTAGGTGGCCATGATGGTATGAGGGCCAGATTGGGAATTTAGCCAGGACACCGGGGTTAACACCCCTACTTTTACGATAAGTGCCATTGGTTCTTTAGTGACCACAGAGAGTCAGGACACCCGTTTGATGTCCCATACAAAAGACAGCACGTTACACAAGGCAATGGTTAACATCAATTTGTAAAACACATGATCTTACCTTGTGGGTTGTCAGAGTGCCTTGCTGATGTGTGTGAGGGAGAGAGCTGAATACTTATCTTCTACTTGTTTCCTCATTCATTTCTATCATCAGCAGTTATGACACAAAAAGGAAACGAGTATATTATGCAAACATGACTAGCATTATTGACCTAAACAGGTATTATTATTCACCAGTTCCCTTACTCATAGAAATATTGACTCAGTCACACAAGAGGAAACATCAGCATAATAGACAACTTGAACTTGAATAGATCTTAACACTGGAATTTCACATCAGGGTTTTCATTAATACTGTAGATATGTATTGAAGAACATAGCAATATAAACATTTATTTGATCCAGGTGAACAATAGCAGTCACAAGTTTTGATATAACATTGATAAACTTGTAGCCCTAAGTACTTTACAAACACTCACAAAACCCATTCATAAAAATAGCATTATACCAAGTACATACAATGAAAGAAAGGGAGATGAGGCTAAAACAACAGGAAAGGAAACAAACAAATCAACAGAACTTTAAAATGTGGAAACGTTTTTGAGCATAAAGAAATTTAAACAGCATGGTCCATTTTAAACATTTGAAATAGCCTGCATTATTCATATTTTTTGTTTCCTCATGAACCAGGTTTCCATCCAGCATATTTATGCAAGTAAACTGTCAGATAAAAAAATGTAATGACAGGCCTGATGGAAAATGCACATTTGTCGGTCAACCTTCCAAATGTGACAAAATACGCTAGACAAGGTGGGATCTTTTTTTGAGTCTAAAATAAATTATGTGAGAAATGACGGAGGAAACGCCAAATATTGTAATAATAAACCTCATATTGAAGTAAACATAGAGTCACACGATGATATAGTGTGTGGTCCTCCCATTACAACTCAGGAAAGCATGCAGTTTATTAGTCTACAGATTAAATGAGTTATGACAAACTTCACAGGGTGGTGAAAGTGCACGGGTTATGAGCTTGATGCTCCTTTCCAAGAAGTATTAAGGGTCTTATTCTGGTAATATCATGATTGATGCGCTTGGCTGCCGTTTGAGAAATACAAATGCTCTTCTATCCATAATAATCTCATCATGTATCAAATCAAATCAAATTTTATTTGTCACATACACATGGTTAGCAGATGTTAATGCGAGTGTAGCGAAATGCTTGTAAAAATGTAGGCTATACATTATCTGCGAGCTGTTCTATCGGCAGAGTTGAAAATATTTGGCACATGGGAATTTAACCACAGAAGGTATTCTTATGTGGACTACATAATCACGCACAGCATTTTCACCCACAAGTGAATTTGATGGAAACATCTCTGGTCGGAAAATGCACATTTTGTTTTTGTGTATTTTAGAATATTCACATGAAAACCTGTCACCAACTGGATGTAAACCTAGCTACTGATCTGGTTTGGTGAAATTCCATTGGCAAAAACTATAGGAAAGAAGACAATTATTCTGTCACCAGTCATGGTGCGTCCCTTTTGCCACATGAACTGTTCTTCCAGGAAGAAATCACAAAATTATCCCATTGGCTAATAGGCACACAGGCTAATGGAATTTCACACACTGTTTTGTTTGTGTTTTTATTAAGTAAGTAAATGAAGGAAAATATATACCCATTTATTTTATTGATGCAATAAATATAATTAGTCCAAAAGATCCCACTTGTCAGACTGGTTGAATCAACATTGTTTTCCACATTGTTCCTGTGTTTTTATGTTGGTACAAGCTGTTTCTGGGAGTGTCTTTGTGCTTTGCCTCTACATTCTGCATGCACCTAAAGGTTAATCTATGTATTTAGATATTTGGCATCTACACAAACATCCAGCTATATCCACCACAAATGGAAGTGCTCACCATAACAGAAGACACTGTGGGCCACTCTGTCTATCTAGTGATGAAAGGGAAGCCTGTTGCTGGGATTCAGAGAGTCTGTTTTCTGGAGGAAATAATAACACTGCCCCAGAGAGGATCACACTGATATATGTGTTTTTATGTGTCTGACCTGCCCCTGGAGATGTATCAGACAGACACAAAACATAAATTGAAAAACTTTTATATGTCTCTGAAACCTGTGTTTCATCTGGGAATAACTGTACAATCATACAAAGAAGAGAGAGGATTAACAGTAAAAGAGGATATGAGGGAGAAAGAGCTTTCACCATTATCTTTACATAAGTGAGAAAACTAGTGTCTGGTTTACATACAGTTGAAAATATATGCATTAAAATGCAACAATGTTTACAGTGTAATACAAAAAGAAATACAACTGCATATCAAATAAATGTTAGTGTTGGTTTTTGATCCCAGAAACATGTCAAACGATGATTGAATGGTAGCCAACCTCTGAGGGTATAATAGCAAAGAAACAAGAGTTCATGACTCGAAGACAAAGCTGTCATCACACTGAGGGTGTTATTTTGTGTATGTGTGTCTAAGGTATCAGTGGTTGGCTGTCTTTAGGGTTCCTCTGATCTGCCCCCCTCTCCCAGCCCTGGCGTATGCGGGTGATGGTTCGGTCCACACAGGGGGTGATGAGCAGCAGCTTGAGCAGCAGCACCACAGAGGGAATCACCAGACACAGCATGTAGCCCGGTGGGGTGTACCACTTGTAGGTGGAGGAACTCAGGAATCTGTTCCAGCCGTACAGGTAGGTGTGAGCCGTACACAACAGCAGAGTCAGGAGACCCAGCTTAGACTGGTGGGGGAGAAAAGAACACAAACACATGAACTACACACATATATACACACACACACACACACACACACACACACACACACACACACACACACACACACACACACACACACACACACACACACACACACACACACACACACACACGCCAGGCACATGCACAGATAGAGGTCTAAGGGAGCTTGAGCACCTGCCCTTTTGCCATCCTATGAGAAAAGAAACTTTGTTTGAATTTGTCTATTGCCATTTAAATGAATGAATTGCCCATCAAACTAGCCCATCAAACTGTCACCCCCACCCCTCTGTCCCCAGTAGGCTTAAGAGGCTGATGTTAGCAGCAGAACAAACTCCAATCACAGGTCAAGTCTAGTTAGGTTGTTTCAACATAATAGCTAACTAACTAGCTAGCTAACTAGCTTATTCTACATTCACTGTGATTAGCTGATAGCTCACCCCACATTGCCCTCTCTTTGAGTAGTAGGCTATAAGCTTGCTTACAGTAGCATTAATGGGATTTGCGTAAAATAAAAGTCTACTCTATGCTTTTCTATGTGGGTCTTGTTTCACTTTGAGCACCTCCCATCCTAAGGTCTGTGCATGGCCCTGTCACACGCACACCCAAACTCACACACTTTTGACAATTATCTTAAATATATAGTGTAGCTTTAGGATAGCCTATTGGACATGCACAGTCATCACATTTATCCCAGAATGGGCTAATCACTCTATAGGCATTGGAGCTGTGCAAGGAGAAGCCTGGAGAAACCTAGGAAACACAGGCTGGCCAGATAAATCTCCCTTAATTGACACTTCGCTAAGCCCCACCCCAGAATATTAGGCAACCAATCGCAGTACTCCAGTGGATAGCAAGTGACAGTGTTCTTTCTCCAATTTATGCTTTGGCCACAAATACTGGTATAGGATGAGTCAACAACCTTATCTAGTTAAGAGTTAACAGAATATAAACTTAAAAGTAAGATTTTCACTGGACAGTTACTTTAAAACACAATTTAAGATCATCCTGAGCGGTTTTCTCCAATGGTGGTTTTTACAGAGAGTTGGGCTTCCCGGGAAAATGCTGCCCAAGGTTGAAAAAGTAACGAAGGGGACGTGGCTTAGCGAAGGGGCAATTGTTGTATAATTTAACAATGATCAAGTATGGGACTGACCTTCACAGAGACAGACCTCTGGCCTACCTTCACACACACACAGAGAGGCGTCAGCCTAATATGCGCACCTCAGATTTGTTCTGTTTAAAAAAATATATATAATGTTGTTTCTCTGTAATACTACTAGCCACCTATACATTTTAGGTTCCCAATCTCACAACGTCATAACTAGCCAGCAAGAAGTTATTTCAGACTATCAATCAAGTTAGTGTAGCTAGCTTGTCTAACTAACTTAGCTGGCATGGCTGCTGGCAAGGTTTCACACAGATTTGAACAGAGATGCAGGGAAACACATTTTGTTTCTTTAAAAAAAAGAATCACCATTCAGACAGCCCAAGAGGTATGCTTAGATACACTGGGAAATGTATATATATTTTTACATAGAATTAAGTATAATGATTATGGTTCTAGATTACAGGAAACATATGTTTCAGATGTTTGACAAATGCCAAATTCTCCAACTTAAGGCCACCAGTCCGGACCATCGCCAAGCCATCTTCAGACACTAATTTTGCACCCTCAACGTTTTGTGGCCGATGACGGTACTGCATATACATCTCTAGGTGAATTCTCCTGGCCTGTTCTAATATATTCTTCCTAAATTATATCTGATGAATAACTTAACATATCACTGCACCAATTTGAGGGGAATGAATGAATTAGAGAATGATCCGGAGTTTCTCCTGACCCAGTTGCATTTATGAATGAGTGTGTGTGTTCCCTGTAGTGATGGAAATACAACTTATTATTCCCAGCGCATAACCTCTGGTTTGTCTGCTGAAAATCTGATTACTCTCCTGGAGTTTTATTGCATTCTGGCCTGGATGTTGGCTCTGCATCCCGCATGAATACGTCAATAGGGGAAACACTGAAGGAGAAAAGTGTACAAATTAGGGCAGGTATTTGCCAGGGACCTCACGATACGATATTATCACGATACTTAGGTGCGTATTGCAATTCTCACGATTCTATGTGTATTATGATTCGATACTTAGATTTTATTGCGATTTGATGTTCCAAACATTGCCTGTACAAAATAAATCATTCAAATACTTGGGCATTGGTACTTGGATTGAGACAGGTGCTTTTGTCAGATGACATGACAATAGAGCTCCTTGGCCGAGCATGCCAGTTGTGGATTTAGCGTTGAAAAACAGAAGCATATTCAGAAAAGTCCTTGCATTTACATTTGAGTAATTTAGCAGACTCTCTTATCCAGAGTGAATTACAGGAGCAATTGGGGTTAAGTGCCTTGCTCAAGGGCACAACAGATTTTTCACCTAGTCCGCTTGGGGATTCAAACCAGCAACCTCTCTGTTACTGGTCTAATGCTCTTAACCACTCGGCTACCTGCCACCCCATACCTACTGTTAAATATGGTGGATCTTTGATGTTAAGGGGCTATTTTGATTCCATTCGTCCTGGGGCCCTTGTTAAGGTCAACGGCATAATTAACTTTACCCAGTACCTTGACATTTTAGCGGAAAAACCTGGTTGCCTCTGTCAGGATGTCGGAACTTGCCATCTTCCAGCAAGGCAATAACCCCAAACACTAATAATAATCCACAAAGAATTGGTTAATTGGACAAAAAGAATTGCTCTGGTTTTTGAATGACTGTCTCATATCTGTACGACACATACAATTATCTGTAAAGGTCCCTCAGTCGAGCAAGGAATTTCAAATACAGATTCAACCACAAAGACCAAGGAGGTTTTCTAATGCCTCGCAAAGAAGGGCACCTATTGGTGGATGGGTAAAACATTTTAAAACATTGAGCATGGTGAAGTTATTAATTACACTTTGGATGGTGTATCTACACACCCACTCACTACAAAGATACAGGCGTCCTTCCTAACTCAGTTGCTGGAGAGGAAGGAAACCGCTCAGGGATTTCACCATTAGGCCAATGGTGACTTTAAAAAACAGTTACAGAGTTTAATGGCTATGATAGGAGAAAGCTGAGGATGGATCAACAACATTGTAGTTACTCCACAATACTAATCTAAATGACAGAGTGAGAAGAAGGAAGCTTGTACAGAATAACAATATTCCAAAACATACATCGTGTTTGCAATAAGGCACTAAAGTAAAACTGCAAAAGAATGTGGCAAAGAAATTAACTTTGTGTCCTGAATACAAAGTATTGTTTGGGAAAAAAACAACACAACACATCACTGAGTACCACTCTTCATATTTTCAAGCATGGTGGTGGCTGCATCAACTTTAAGTGCTGTTATTGTGAAGTGGAGACATCTAGGAGCAACAACTGCTCAGCCGCGAAGTGGTAGGCCACAAAAGCTCACAAAATGGGACCACTGAGTGCTGAAGCATGTAGCGCGTAAAAAATCTGTCTTCGGTTGCAACACTCACTACCGAGTTCCAAACTGCCTCTGGAAGAAACGTCAGCACAAGAGCTGTTCATCAGGAGCTTCATGAAATGGGTTTCCATGGCCGAGCAGCCGCACACAAGCCTAATATCACCATAAGCAATGCCAAGTGTCGGCTGTAGTGGTGTAAAGCTCGTCAACATTGGACTCTAGAGCAGTGGAAACAAGTTCTCTGGAGAGAGTAATCACGCTTTACCAGTCGACGGACAAATGTGGCTTTGGCGGATGCCAGGAGAACGCTACCTACCCCAATGTATAGTGACCAACTGAAAAGTTTGGTGGAGGAGGAATAATTGTCTGGGGATGTTTCTAATGGTTCGGGCTAATGCTACAGCATACATGACATTCTAGATGATTCTGTGCTTCCAACTTTGTGGCAACAGTTTGGGGAAAGCCCTTTCCTGTTTCAGCATAACAATGCCCCTGTGCACAAAGTGAGGTCCATACAGAAATGAGATGACACAAATATTAATTTCCACAAAGTTTGCTGCTTCAGTGTCTTTAGATATTTCTGTCAGATGTTACTATGGAATACTGAAGTATAAGTACAAGCATTTCATAAGTGTCAAAGGTTTTTATTGACAATTACATGAAGTTGATGCAAAGAGTCAATATTTGCAGCGTTGACCCTTCTTTTTCAAGACCTCTGCAATCCGCCCTGTCATGCTGTCAATTAACTTCTGGGCCACATCCTGACTGATTGCAGCCCATTCTTGCATAATCAATACTTGGAGTTTGTCAGAATTTGGGGGTTTTTGTTTGTCCACCCGCTTCTTGAGGATTGACCACAAGTTCTCAATGGGATTAAGGTCTGGGGAGTTTCCTGGCCATGGACCCAAAATATCAATGTTTTGTTCCCCGAACAACTTAGTTATCACTTTTGCCTTATGGCAAAGTGCTCCATCATGCTGGAAAAGGCATTGTTCGTCACCAAACTGTTCCTGGATGGTTGGGAGAAGTTGCTCTCGGAGGATGTGTTGGTACCATTCTTTATTCATGGCTGTGTTCTTAGGCAAAATTGTGAGTGAGCCCACTCCCTTGGCTGAGAAGCAACCCCACACATGAATGGTCTCAGGATGCTTTACTGTTGGCATGACACAGGACTGATGGTAGCGCTCACCTTGTGTTCTCCAGACAAGCTTTTTTCCGGATGCCCCAAACAATCGGAAAGGGGATTCATCAGAGAAAATGACTTTACCCCAGTCCTCAGCAATCCAATCCCTGTACCTTTTGCAGAATATCAGTCTGTCCCTGATGTTTTTCCTGGAGAGAAGTGGCTTCTTTGCTGCCCTTCTTGACACCAGGCCAACCTCCAAAAGTACTCGCCTCACGGTGCTTGCAGATGCACTCACACATGCCTGCTGCCATTCCTGAGCAAGCTATGTACTGGTGGTGCCCCAATCCCGCAGCTGAATCAACTTTAGGAGACGGTCCTGGCGCTTGCTGGACTTTCTTGGGCGCCCTGAAGCCTTCTTCACAACAATTGAACCTCTCTCCTTGAAGTTCTTGATGATCCGATAAATGGTTGATTTAGGTGCAATCTTACTGGCAGCAATATCCTTGTCTTTGAAGCACTTTTTGTGCAAATCAATGATGACGGCACATGTTTCCTTAAAGGTAACCATGGTTGACAAAGGAAGAACAATGATTCCAAGCACCACCCTCCTTTTGAAGCTTCCAGTCTGTTATTCGAACTCAATCAGCATGACAGAGTGATCTCCAGCCTTGCCTCGTCAACACTCACACCTATGTTAACGAGAGAATCACTGACATGATGTCAGCTGGTCCTTTTGTGGCAGGGCTGAAATGCAGTGGACATGTTTTTGGGGGATTCAGTTCATTTGGATGGCAAAGAGGGACTTTGCAATTAATTTCAATTCATCTGATCACTCTTCATGACATTCTGGAGTATATGCAAATTGCTATCATACAAACTGATTAAAGTGGATTTAACAGATGACATAAGGGACCACAGCTTTCACTTGGTCAGTCTATGTCTTTCTGTTTGGTACATTCAGAGGATGTACTTTTTATATATATATATACACAGTGCATTCGGAAAGTATTCAGACCCCTTGACTTTTTCCACATTTTGTTACGTTACACCCTTATTCTAAAATAGATAACATTTTTATTTTTAATTTTTATTTCACCTTTATTTAACCAGGTAGGCCAGTTGAGAACAAGTTCTCATTTACAACTGCCAAGATAAAGCAAAGCAGTGCAACAAAAACAACAACACAGAGTTACACATGGGATAAACAAACGTACAGTCAAGAACACAATAGAAAATCTGTATACAGTGTGTGCAAATTAAGTAAGGAGGTAAGGCAATAAATAAGCCATTTTGACGAAGTAATTACAATTGAGCAATTAACACTGGAGTAATAGATGTGCAGATGAGGATGTGTAAGTAGAAATACTGGTGTGCAAAAGAGAAGAAAAAAACAAAAAACAATTATAGGGATCAGGTAGGTAGTTGGTTGGTTGGATGGGCTATTTACAGATGTGCTCTGACAGCCGATGCTTGAAGTTAGTGAGGGAGATAAGTCTCCAACTTCAGTGATTTTTGCAATTCATTCCAGTCATTGGCAGCAGAGAACTGGAAGGAAAGGCGGCCAAAGGGGGTGTTGCTGGAGCGCGTGCTATGGGTGGGTGTTGCTATGGTGACCAGTGAGCTGAGATAAGGCGGAGCTTTACCTAGCAAAGACTTATACATGACCTCGAGCCAGTGGGTTTGGCGACGAATATGTAGCGAGGACCAGCCAACGAGAGCATACAGGTCGCAGTGGTGGGTAGTATATGGGGCTTTGGTGACAAATGGATGGCACTGTGATAGATTGCATCCAATTTGCTGAGTAGAGTGTTGGAGGATATTTTGTAAATGACATCGCCGAAGTCAAGGATCGGCAGGATAGTCAGTTTTACGAGGGTATGTTTGGAAGCATGAGTGAAGGAGGCTTTGTTTGCAAAATAGGAAGCTGAGTCTAGATTTAATTTTGGATTGGAGATCTTATATGAGCTTAATATGATTCTGGAAGGAGAGTTTACAGTCTAGCCAGACACCTAGGTATTTATAGTTGTCCACATATTCTAAGGTCAGAACCGTCCAGAGTAGTGATGCTAGGCGGGCGGGCTGGTGCGGGCAGCGATCAGTTGAAGAGCATGCATTTAGTTTTACTAGCATTTAAGAGCAGTTGGAGGCCACGGAAGGAGTGTTGTATGGCATTGAAGCTCGTTTGGAGGTTTGTTAACACAGTGTCCAAAGAAGGGCCAGATGTAAACAGAATGGTGTCGTCTGCGTAGAGGTGGATCAGAGAATCACCAGCAGCAAGAGCGACATCATTGATATATAAAGAGAAAAGAGTCGGCCCCGAGAATTTAATCCTGTGACACCCCCATAGAGACTGCCAGAGGTCCGGACAACAGGCCCTCCAATTTAACACACTGTACTCTATCTGAGAAGTAGTTAGTGAACCAGGCAAGGCATTAGAGAAACCAAGGCTGTTGAGTCTGCCGATAAGAATACGGTGATTGACAGATTCAAAAGCCTTGGCCAGGTTGATGAAGATGGCTGCACAGTACTGTTTTTTAGCGATGGTGGTTATGATATCGTTTAGGACCTTGAGCGTGGCTGATGTGTACCGGTGACCAGCTCGGAAACCGGAATGCATAGGGGAGAAGGTACTGTGGGATTCGAGATGGTCGGTGATCTGTTTGTTCACTTGGCTTTCGAAGACTTTAGAAAGGCAGGGCAGGATGGATATAAGTCTAACAGTTTAAACAATATACAATTCATATATTGTTCATCAATTTACACACAATACCCCATAATGACAAAGTGAAAACAGGTTTTTAGACATTTTGGCAAATGTTTAAAAAATAAAAACACAGACATAACTTATTTACATAAGTATTCAGACCCTTTGTTATGAAAATCGAAATTGAGCTCAGGTGGATCCTGTTTCCATTGATCATCCTTGAGATCATCCTTTCTACCTGTGGTAAATTCAATTGATTGGACATTATTTGGAGTGGCCAGATGGAAGCCACTACTCAGTAAAAGGCACGAGAGCCCGCTGGAGTTTGCAAAAAGGCACCTCAAGACTCTCAGACCATGAGAAACAGTATTATCTGGTCTGATGAAACCAAGATTGAACTCTTTGGCCTGAATGCCAAGCGTCATGTCTGGAGGAAACCTGGCACCATCCCTACGGTGAAGCATGGTGGTGGCAGCATCATGCTGTGGGGATGTTTTTCAGTGGCAGGGACTGAGAAACTAGTCAGGATGGAGGGAATGATGAACGGAGCAAAGTACAGAGCGATCCTTAATGAAAACCTGCTCCAGAGCGCTCAGGATCTCAGACTGGGGCGAAGGTTCACCTACGCCCACAGCCAGGACAATGCAGGAATGTCTTCGGGACAAATCTCTGAATATCCTTGAGTCGCCAAGCCAGAGCCCAGACTTGAGCACGATTGAGAGACCTGAAATTCTCTCTCTCTGGAGAGACCTGAAATTAGCTCTGCAGCGACCCTCCCCATCAAACCCGACAAAACTTGCGAGGATCTGCAGAGAAGAATAGGAGAAACTCCCCAAATACATGTGTGCCAAGCTTGTAGCGTCAAACACAAGAAGACTTGAGGCTGTAATCGCTGCTAAAGGTACTTCAACAAAGTACTGAGTGAAGGGTATGAATGCTTAGGCAAATGTGATATTTTTTCGTTTTTAATATGTAATACATTTGCAAACATTTCAAAAGACATGTTATTGCTTTGTCATTATGGGGCATTGTGTGTAGATTGATGAGGGAAAAAAACTATGTGATTCATTTTAGAATAAGGCTATAACGTAACAAAATGTGAAAAAAGTCAAGGGGTCTGGATACTTTCCGAATGCACTGTATATACAGTACCAGTCAAATGTTTGGACACACCTACCCATTGCAAGGTTTTTCTTAACATTGACTATTTTCTGCATTTGAGATTCTTCAAAGTAGCCACCCTTTGCGTTGAGAGCTTTGCACACTCTTGGCATTTTTTTTACCAGCTTCATGAGGTAGTCACCTGGAATGTTAAATGTTAATTTGTGGAATTTCTTTCCTTCTTAATGCGTTTGAGCCAATCAGTTGTGTTGTGACAAGGTAGGGGTAGGTTACAGATAGCCCTATTTGGTAAAAGACCAAGTCCATATTATGGAAAGGACAGGTCAAATAAAAGAGAAACTACAGTGCATCATTACTTTAAGACATGAAGGTCAGTCAATACGGAAAATTTCAAGAATTTTAAAGATTCTTCAAGTGCAGTCGCAAAAACATCAAGCACTATGATGAAACTGGCTCTCATGAGGACCGTCACAGGAAAGGAAGACCTAGAGTTACCTCTGCTGCAGAGGATAAGTTCATTAGAGTTAGTATCCTCAGAAATTGCAGCCCAAATGAATGCTTCACAGAGTTCAAGTAACAGACACATCTCAACAGGTGTGATGGTATGGGGGTGCTGTGATTAATTTAGAATTCAAGGCACACTTAACCTGCATGGCTACCACAACATTCTGCAGCAATACGCCATCCCATCTGGTTTGCGCTAAGTGGGACAATCATTTGTTTTTCAACAGGACAATAACCCAACACACATCCAGGCTGTGTAAGTAAGGGCTGTTTGACCAAGAAGGAAAGTGATGGAGTGCTGCATCAGATGACCTGTCCTCCACAATCACCCGACCTCAACCCAATTGAGATGGTTTGGGATGAGTTGGATCGCAGTGAAGGAAAAGCAGCCTACAAGTGCTCAGCATATATTGGAACTCCTTTCCAAGACTGTTGGAAAAGCATTCCTCATGAGGCTAGTTGAGAGAATGCAAAAAGTTTGCAAAGCTGTCATCAAGGCAAAGGGTGTCTACTTTGAAGAACCTAATATATACAATATTTTTTTATTTGATTAACACTTTTTTGGTTGCTACATGATTCCATATGTGTTATTTCATAGTTTATGTCTTCACTGTTCTACAATGTAGAAAATAGTAACAATAAAGAAAATCCCTGTAATGAGTAGGTGTGTCCAAACCTTTGACTGGTACTGTGTATATATATATATATATATATATATATATATTGTTGCAGGCTCAAGGGTGTGGGGTTTTGACCGATATTGGAATTTGCAGGTTTTTGTTCTTGCCCAGCACTAAAACACCAGACTCAGTCTAATCAAGGTCCAAACTAAAGACTGTGATCAATGTAGTTAATCAGACTTAAGTTGATCAGGCGTATTATTGTTTGGTATTAGCTAAGGACCAGACAGAGGACGTGTTGATGTTACTGGGTGGGTCACAAGACAAGAAAAAAAGAAAGTGTTGTTTACAGCTGGCCTGTCAGCAGTGTGTGTGACCTGAACTGCCCTCTACCCCACACAGACCCTTATTACTAACCACCAGTGCAATGACCCTCCAGTCTCAGCCCCAGCCCCCAGTCCATAACCATCAAAAGCCAAAACAGGAGTCAACACACCCTGAGTTTCCAGGACCAGCATGGGAGACCACTGACTGAGGTCCCAAAACAAGAAATTCACAGATTAAGGGAAAGTGCACTGCAGGCCTCAGTGTCCTTGAGGTTACATTGTTCACCCTGAGATTGGAGGGTTGGGGTTTCCATTCGCTGGTCGAGACATCCTATGACTGAAAACAGGGCCGATGCCTCTCTGTTTAGCACTCTGCATTAAGGAGATGGACTGGGGATAAGGCCCTGAGATAAAGTAACATCCTGTCCAGGGGTTGTAATTGTACATCAAGCTGCTTTAGGCTCCTGCCCTATGGGCCGTTCTGGCTCAGACTAAATTACATCTTTCCAGAACAGATTAAGTATTCTGAGGGCGAACGCACAGTGCAGTTTTCCTTTATCTGCAACTACTTGAGTTGGGGCCTGAATCAGAGTGAGACTAGAGGGCAGGAGGATGGGGGAAAGGGGCTGAACCTTACATAGAAGAACTGGGGTTATTAGAGTAGGTGCTTGGCGGGAGAGAACAATCAGATACATAAATATCAGTGGAAATTATTCAACAGAATGCATGGCCATATGAATTAATTATAGATGGACTACAGTCAGGGTTTTGTTCCAGAGTGGGATTTGATGTCAACTGGAGAGATGGTGATGAAAGTGAGTCGAATGGAGAGATGGTGATGAATGCGAGTCGAATGGAGAGATGGTGATGAATGTGAGTCGAATGGAGAGATGGTGATGAAAGTGAGTCGAATGGAGATGGTGATGAAATGGTGCTCCTCCTCAAATTCTCCTATCCTCCTCCCTCGCAACAGAAGGATAGTAAAGTCCAGTTGCCCGTATTGTAACATCTAAGCTTCGGAAAGAGACCGGGAGATGTTGCAAGCTGAGCTTTTCCCTGTGATATGGACAGGCTGGTGAAAGCAACTGTGTATGTGTGCGTGTGATAGTTTGGGTGATATACTGTACGGTGGAATCTCCCTCTTGACCCCTGCTCCAGTGGTGCTCCGTGTGAGGCCTGTAAAGTTAAATGGGTCAGATCTAGTATCTCCTTGTAACACGCACACGCGCTCACTTGATCCCAGAAGCTATATCGCATTTCAATCACGGCAGTTGTAAAACATCAATGAGTGATTCACCAATGAGAGATGAGCTTTCAGAACCCTGGATGACCAGTGTGAGTGACCATGGAGGCTCTGTCCTTGTCTCCACCAGCTCGTCTCCCAGTAGCTCATCTGCCTGGAAACTGACAATACACTCTTACCTTCATTCCAATCTCTCCATTCAACTACACTCCCTCCTCACGATCCCTCCTTTCTACACATTTTCTTCGTTACTATCATTCCCTTTGACATCAAATCCCACTCTTGAACAAATTCCTGACTGTAGTCCATCTATAATTTATCCCTCTGACCACACTGTTGAATATTTAACTCTGACAGTCATGTATAATATCAGTTAATTGTGCCAGGCTGCCTCTCAAACCGTTGTAAAGCTCCAGGCCTGCAGGCCTACATGCTCTGCTTCATTTTTTCTCTCCCTGGCAAATCTATATTTTTGTATTTTGTCATTAGTCCACTGTTAATACAGTCCCAAAATGTTTTGCATGTGAGTAGATATTGGACAAGTTTCACTTGCCACATCACCATGATGATGCAATGCATTTTACATCATCGTGATTATGTCTTGAAAGACCCTATATCTTGAAAACTTGGATTTTTCCTGTAATTGGTATTTGTTGTATTTGTATTTATTAGAGATTCCCATTAGCTGCAGCTACTCTTCCTGTGGTCCAAACACATTAAGACACTTACAATACACATAAAACAAAATATAATACAGTACATCATATAACATTGTTACACCACTACATAACGTATCTACAACACAAAATGTATGATACCACCATAAAACAATATTACAATGTACATGTGTGAGAGTGAGCGTGCTAGATCCTTTGTGTGTATACATGTGTCTGTACCTGTGTGTGTCTCTTTACAGTCCCCGCTGTTCCATAATGTCACGCCTGCTCCCGCTCCTCCTCTCTGGCGCTCGAGGGTGCCAGGCTGCCCTTCAGTATGCACACCTGTCACCATCATTACGCGCATCTGCACTCATTGGACTCACCTGGACTCCTTCACGTTTGTTGATTGCCCCTCCTATGTCTGTCAGTTCCTCGGTTACATCCCTGTGTCAGCAGGGTTTTCCCCTGTCCAGACGCTGTCCGTATTCTGTTCCTGTCCGTGTTTCATTAAATGTTCACTCCCTGTACTTGCTTCTCGTCTCCAGCGTCTGTCCTCACAGAATACTGACACCAATATCTGAAACATCAGGGAGGTTTTTTGTTTTGTTGGTAACGTCGGTTCCAGGTGCCGCAGGAACCGGGGGTGCCTCATTAAATGTTCACTGTACTTGCTTCTCAAATCAAATTTTATTGGTCACATACACATGGTTAGCAGATGTTAATGCGAGTGTAGCGAAATGCTTGTGCTTCTAGTTACGACTATGCAGTAATATCTAACAGTAATCAAAAAATTCACAACAACTACCTTGTACACACAAATACAGACAAATGTAAAGGGATGAATAGAATATGTACATATAAATATATATATGAGCGATGGCGTGCAGCATAGGCAAGATGCAGTAGATGGTATAGAATACAGTATATACAGTTGTCGGAAGTTTATATATAAAGTCGGAAGTTTACATACACCTTAGCCAAATACTTTTAAACTCAGTTTTTAACAATTCCTGATATTTCATCAAAGTAAACAATCCCGGTCTTAGGTCAGTTAGCCTTCCACAAGCTTCCCACAATAAGTTGGGTGAATTTTGGCCCATTCCTCCTGACAGAGCTGGTGTAACTGAGTTAGGTTTGTAGGCCTCCTTGCTCGCACACGCCTTTTGAGTTCTGACCACACATTTTCTATGGGATTGAGGTCAGGGCTTTGTGATGGCCACTCCAATACCTTGACTTCGTTGTCCTGAAGCCATTTGCCACAACTTTGGAAGTATGCTTGGGGTCATTGTCCATTTGGAAGACCCATTTGCGACCAAGCTTTAACTTCCTGACTGATGTCTGGAGATGTTGCTTTAATGTATCCACATCATTTTCCTTCCTCATGATGCCATCTATTTTGTGAAGTGCACCAGGCCCTCCTGCAGCAAAGGACCCCCACAACATGATGCTGCCACCACCTTGCTTCACGGTTGGGATGGTGTTCTTCAGCTTGCAAGCCTCCCCCTTTTTCCTCCAAACATAACGATGGTCATTATGGCAAAACAGTTCTATTTCTGAAAGTGCTCCAGAGCTTTTTACTATCATTCTTTATACCATATATCTTTGTTTCATAGTATAGTTTTCATTTTAGTCAGTTTAGTCACATGATTTCTCAATTCGCTGTATGTTTGCCAATTGGTTGTGCAGCCAAACTTTTTTGCCATTCTTTTTGCCTATTCCCTCTCAACCATACCATTTTTGAATTCCTCATCAATCCATGGGGATTTAACTGTTTTTACAGTCATTTTCGTAATGGGTGCATGCTTACTAGTAACTGGAATAAGCAATTTCATAAATGATTCACTCCCGGCGCCGACAGAGATGGCAGCCTCGCCTCACGTTCTCAGGAAACTATGCAGTATTTTGTTTTTTTATGTATTACTTCTTACATTGTTACCCCGGGAAATATTAAGTTTTATTACATACAACCGGGTGGAACTATTGGATATAAGAGCAACGTCAACTTACCAACATTACGACCAGGAATACGACTTTCCCAAAGAGGATTCTCTGTTTGTTACCCCAACCAGGACAATAGACTGGATAGCACCCGGCGACTCAAAACAACGGCGGCGCCGGAGAAGAGAGAAACGCGCCAGTCTTTTGGTCAAGCTACGTCGACGGGCACATCGTGCACCTCTCCCGAGTATTTTAATCGCCAATGTACAGTCTCTTGACAACAAAGTAGACAAAAACCGATCGAGGGTTGCCTTTCAGAGAGACATCCGAGACTGCAACGTTCTTTGCTTCACGGAAACATGGCTCACTCAGGACACATTATCTGAGTCGGTACAGCCACCTGGTTTCTCCACGCATCGCACCGACAGAAACAAACATCTATCTGGTAAGAAGAAGGGTGGGGGTGTGTGTCTTATGATTAACGAGACGTGGTGTGATCATAACAACATACAGGAACTCAAGTCCTTTTGTTCACTTGACATAGAATTCCTTACAATCAAATGCAGACCGCATTATCTACCAAGAGAATTCTCCTCGATTATAATCACAGCCGTGTACATCCCCTCTCAAGCTGATACATCGACCGCACTGAAAGAAATTCATTTCACTCTAGGTAAATTGGAAACCACATATCCTGAGGCTGCATTTATTGTGGCTGGGGATTTTAATAAGGCTAATTTGAAAACAAGGCTTCCGAAATTTTACCAGCATATCGAATGTGCCACCCGGGCTGGTAAAATCCTGGATCATTGTTATTCCAACTTCCGTGATGCATACAAGGCTATTCTCCGCCNCTGACCATGACTCCATTTTGTTGCTCCCAGCCTACAAACAGAAACTAAAACAGGAAACGCCCGTTCTCAGGTCTGTTCAACGCTGGTCCGACCAATCTGATTCCATGCTGCAAGATTGCTTCGAGCACGTGGACTGGGATATGTTCCGGATAGCATCTGACAACAACATTGATGTATACGCTGATTCGGTGAGCGAGTTTATTAGCAAGTGCATTGGTGATGTTGTACCCATAGCAAATATTAAAACCTTCCCCAACCAGAAACCGTGGATTGATGGCAGCATTCGCGCAAAACTGAAAGCGCGAACCACTGCTTTTAACCAGGGTAAGGCTACCGGAAACATGACTGAATACAAACAGTGTAGCTATTCCCTCCGCAAGGCAATCAAACAAGCTAAGCGTCAATATAGAGACAAAGTAGAGTCACAATTCAGAGCTGTTCAGAGCTGCCCTTCATAATGTCATTAAAACCCATATGGACTACGATAGAATCAATTTTCATGTCCTGGCGTAGAACATTCTGGAGGAGCTTACTAATGTAATTTACTCAAGCTCTGGGATATGACATTGTTTTAGCACCAGGAACAGTCACATTTCTTATCATGGAGCTACCCAAAATCAAGGCTGTTGAGAAGGATGAGGAAATCCCCTGGCGAACTTCAGGCAACACCGGCCAGTCGGACAACGACAAGGCAGAGATTCATCCAACAAGCGCAAACGCCGTCCAGCCACCGGCATAGAAAAAGTAAACATTCCACTCTGCGTTTTCCCCAGTTTCTTACGTAGGCTGGCGACCTGCTTGATCGAGGAAGCCACTTCAATCCTATAATCCTTGGCAAGCAAACAATTGCCACGTTGGAACTCCGAGTGATCCAGTTTGTCCAGAAACAAAGCGTAGTAGATACAGCTCCTACAGCGCTGGAACTGTTCATTTACTTCTCCAAAGAGGGCTCCATCTGGGACTAACTTTGTAAGCTTGATGGCTAGCAGCTTAGCGGCTCTGTCAAGCAGGCTTCAACCTGTCTGTTAAGCAGGATTCCGGGACAAGAAATAGCAGTCCTAGCTGTTAAAAGATAACCATGTCGCGGAATCCATGCAAAATCATGTTCAGCATTTATATTTAACGAACATTGGTTGTTTTAATCAAAAACAACAAACCAAGTGTGTCCAGTGTTGTTTCTGATTTACCCTAGAAGTTCCACGCACCTGGTTTCACACTTGACTAAAATCAGCCACTAATTAGAGAGGAAGGGTGAAAAACATCAGCAATTCACCCCTTCCAGGAGTGTAGAGGGATAATGCTGTAAACCAGAGCTATTACTGTCATCTGAGCTGTGTTCAGAATGATGGAAACACAGCAAACTGTTACAACATAAAACACTAAAGATTTGAATGTCCAGTTGATGGCCGCGTCATTCTGTATATACTGATGCTAAATGTTAAGTCAAATAAATGCACCCCTGGGGAGTACTGTCCTCTAAAGTACTGAAATGAGCCAGAGATGCAGTTGCATACAGGAGCTACTGAACCAGCAGTACAGTGAGGCAGTGAGGATGAGATATAGTTGTCTCCCTCCTTCCCCTCTGCTAGACTGTTAAAACACTGGATCATTAGAATCTTCAGAACCTTCCTCTGTTTCAGCATTAAACATAAGACGCCTGGAAACACACTGCCTTTGATTCCAGTGTCCTGGGTCAGGGTTAAAAATGCCCACAGCTAGCTTGTGTGTGCGTGTGTGTGTGTTGTTCTCTGAGTGTCACGCGGAGCGGAACAGGTGAACCCAAGAGCAGACGAGGAGATGGGATGAGGTAACCAAGGAATTTATTGAAACACGAGGGGAAGATTGAGTACAGGCCAGGGGAAGCTCGGGCGGGTTGCTGGAAACCTGAGGCTGGAGCGAGAGGTGTGGGGACAGGGTAAGCAGGTCCGAAGGGGAATCCAAGGGAGTGTAGAGTGGGGAATCCAGGACAGAGTAGCAGGACTGACGATAAGTCGGACTGAAGACAGGGACCAGAGTCAGAGCGGGCAGAACTGTAGCGGAGAGGAAAACAGCATCAGGCAAGGGAAAAGGAACAAATGGCTAGAAACATGGACTGACTGGGCAGAGATTGGCAGTGTGGAAGTGGCAGGACTGAGTATTTGTAGAGGTCTTGATTATGGAACAGGTTGCAGCTGGTGGGGATCTGCTCTGACTACATCACACCTGTCTCCGCCCACACAATCACATACACACACAGAGAGAGAGGAAGAGGGAGAGAGCACTGGGGGAGTGGCGGCAGGTCAAGGAGACACCGGATGAGCACTAGAGGGCGTGGCAGGAGCTGATGTGACACTGAGCTTAGCAGCAGTTAATGAGATCAGGGTTAGTGTTACCTAGGAGGAGGCCTTTGATGAAATATGTTCAGAGTGAGACAAGGAGAGACTATGGGGTTGGGGAAGAAATAGGATAGGGGAGGGAAGGGAAGGGGATATTCAATGATAGAAAGAAATGGGAAAATGAGAGATCGAGACAGGGGAAGGAGAAAGAGTAAGAGAGAAAAGAAAGAAGGTTTGGGGAGAAAGAAAGGTCGGGGGAGAATGGAGAGAGAGAATGGAAGAGTAGAGATAGAGAGGGGTGATGGAGGAGAGAGAGGGAGAGAGTGAGTGATATAGTAAGGGGCAGAAGATCGAGAGAGAGGAAGTGGAGGAGATACAGAGAAAGAAGGAGAGAGAATGAAAGAGAGGGTGAAAGAGAGTGTGACAGGCAAGAGCAGTAGTGAGGACATTCATGTTTAAACACAGGAGAGGAAAAGTCAGCTTACTAAAAAAAGAGAAGGGCAGATAGATAAAGCTGTTTCACACACACCCGGATATACAGACTCACATGCCACTCTCATTAACTTAGGGATCACCGGACCGCTAGCGGGACACCTACGACAACATCCCGTGAAATGCAGAGCGCCAAATTCAAATGACAAAAATAGTAATATTAAACATTCATGAAAATACAAGTGTTGTACACCATTCTTTAGCTTAGAATCTTGGTAATCGAACCGCGTTGTCCGATTTATAATAGGCTTTATGGCGAAAGCATAGCATTTGATTATCCGAGGACAGCGCCCCGCATACAAATATATTTCAAACCAGCACAGGCATTACAAAATCAAATATAGCAATAAAATAAATCACTTACCTTTGAAGATCTTTCTCTGGTTGCAATCCCACGGGTCCCAGGAACACAAAGAATGGTCGTTTTGTTCGATAAAGTCCCTCTTTATATCCCAAAAACTCTGTTTGGTTGGCGCGTTTTGTTCAGTAATCCACCCGTTCCACTCGTTCAACATACAGCCATAAGAAACCTAAAAACGTTACCGATAAACTTCGTCCAAACAAGTCAAACAATGTTTCTAATCAATCCTCAGGTACCCTAATATGTAAATAAACAATAATTTTTCAGACGGAGAATAGCCTGTTCGATAGAAAAGAAAAATAACGAAGAACGCGCACACAGTCACGCGCACAAAAGAGTAGTGTCAGTTCCAACAGCCACTTGTTAGAACTTCTATTTCTTGTTCGTTTTCCAAAAAACAAGCCTGAAACCATGTCTAAAGACTGTTTACATCTAGTGGAAGCCATAGGAACTGCAATCTGGGAGCTAATTCACTCTATAGTGAATAGCAAGTCAATGGAAAAATGTGACATCAACAACAGCAAAAGATTCCGGATAGATTTTCCTCTGGTTTTCGCCTGCCATATCAGTTCTGTTGTACTCACATACACTATTTTAACAGTTTTAGAAACTTCAGAGTGTGTTCTATCCAAAACTACCAACTTCCGAACACTGCCCCTAGCCCTAACAGGTCTCATTAAGCACACACACACACACCAACACATCTTCTAGTGTAGTTTGTTATAATAATGTGTAGTTGAATGATTGGATTGTAGTGTGTTTTATAAACCTGCAAGGGAGTGTTGGATTATAGTTTTATCTTCATAATCTCCTTAACTCTAATTACTGCACATAGGCTTTACTGAGCTAATGACGGAGTTTAATTAAGCCTGTGAGAGGAGAGGAGAGGAGAGGAGAGGAGAGGAGAGGAGAGGGAAAGAAAAGGAGGGAAAGACAACACTAGAGAAAGAGAGCTATGCATTTTGTTTTGTAACCTCTTTTGCAATCCTAAACTATTTCACAGTTTTATGTTTGTAGTAGGGTATATTGGTGAACATATCGATGTCTAGTTTAACGCCCGATGTGCAAATCCGATGTCAAAGCTGACGTAAACACCTATGTATATAACGAAGGTACATGAAGTAATGTTGCACTATACATGCAACACAGAATTCCTAAACTAGCCCACAATGTCTGCTGTGTGGATCAAGCAAACAAAATTTCAGCGAGACAACTCAAAGGCGAAATCCATTAAAACTTCTTAAGGCTAGGGGGCAGTGTTCGGAAGTATGGAGAGTCTGACGTGCCCAAAGTAAACTGCCTGATATGCATATAAATTGGTAGTATTGGATAGAAAATACTCTGAAGTTTCTAAAATTGTTAAAATAATGTCTGTGAGTATAACAGAACTGATATGGCAGGCAAAAACCAGAGGAAAATCCATCCGGAAATTAAAAAGAATTGAGGTCAGTCTTTCCATTGACTCCCTATTGACTATACATGACAATAGCGCCCAGATTGCGGTTTCTATGGCTTCCACTAGATGTCAACAGTCTTTAGACATGGTTTCAGGCTTGTTTTTTGAAAAACAAACAAGAAATTGTAGTTTTTCCAGGTGGCTCATGAAAAGGACACTAGTGTTTTGGCGCGCGTGAATGGGTGCGCGCTCTTCGTTATTTCTCTTCCCTATTGAACAGACTATTCTATGTCTGAAATATTATAGTTTATTTAGATATTAGACAACCTGAGGATTAATTAGAAACATCGTTTGACTTGTTTAGACAAACTTTACCGGTAACTTTTGGGATTTCTTTGTCTGCATGTTGAACGACTGGATTACTGAACTCTATGGCGCCAACTAAACAGACTTTTTGGGATTTATAGGACTTTATCGAACAAAACAACCATTCTTTGTGTTCCTGGGACCCGTGGGATTGCAAACAGAGGAAGATCTTCAAAGGTAAGTGATTTATTTTATCGCTATATTTGATTTTGTAATGCCTGTGCTGGTTTGAATAATATGTTGTTGTGGAGCGCTGTCCTCAGACAATCCAATGTTCCGCTATCGCCGTAAAGCCTATTGTAAATCCGACAACGCGGTTCGATTACCAAGATTCTAAGCTTTTGAATGGTGTATAACACTTGTTTTTTCATGAATGTTTAATATTACTATTTTTGTCATTTGAATTTGGCGCTCTGCATTTCACCGGATGTTGTCGTAGGTGGACCGCTAGCGTCCCACCGATCCCTAAGTTAAAGCCAAGATAATGGAATTCATTGCGGTTAACACTACCAAGTGCGCTATTTTTCAGATGTTGCCTTACCGGAGTCACACAGTAATAGCGTCACTGCTATTAGCTCCACGACATACATACTATGGAACGCCTTTTGGGTCTTTGCGTGTCAAAAGAGATACAGTAGCACTGTCAAAGCTGTACAAAAAAGTCAGCAAACACCGGCCACAAACGATGTGTTTACAATCCCGCGTTGGTAATAAAGCATAATTTGTTCGACCGCAACTTCTGGGTAGCTTGCTTTAGCTTGGTACCTAAGTAGCACCAATACAACCAGCCTGCAAACAATGACCAGTAGAAACTGCAGTCATGTTCATTATGATTTAGGAATCCTTGTGAGTAAGTATTAGCTAAGATTCCACTTGTTGTTCGCCTATTGAAATTGAACTTCAGTTCATGAAAAATAAATAAGCTAGCCAGCTACTTAAACCTGTTTCCCAAAGCTAACGTTATAAGCAGCCAGCTAGCTTATGTGTTGTGAAGCTAGCCACAATAAGGATTAGGTACAATAGTGTAATTTGTGGTTTGTCTTCAAAATAAAGTTATGTAATTGACAGTGACGCACGCAAATGAATACATATAGAAGAATTATGCCATACTTTTATTTTGAAAGCTAACCGCAAAGTCCACTATTGTGGCTAATCCTTATTGTGGCTAGCTTCACATAGATGGGTACGCCCACCATTAATCAAATAAGAACTGTCTTATGAATTAGGGATATTTTAGATGATGACACCTAGCTACAGTTGAAGTCGGAGGTTTACATACACCTTAGCCAAATATATTTAAAATCAGTTTTACACAATTCCTGACATTTAATCATAGTAAAAAATCCCTGTCTTAGGTCAGTTAGGATCACCACTTTATTTTAAGAATGTGAAATGTCAGAATAATAGTAGAGAGAATGATTTATTTCAGCTTTTATTTCTTTCATCACATTCCCAGTGGGTCAGAAGTTTACATACACTCAGTTAGTATTTGGTAGCATTGCCTTTAAATTGATTAACCTCTCCAGGCACCGGGGCAGTATTTGGAAGTTTGGAGAGTCTGGAGTGCCCAAAGTAAAATGCCTGCCACTCAGGTCCAGAAACTAGGATATGCACATAATAGTACTATTGGATAGGAAACACTCTGAAGTTTCTAAAACTGTTAAAATAATGTCTGTGAGTATAACAGAACTGATATAGCAGGCAAAAACCTGAGGGAATTCTGTCTGGAAAAAAGTTTTTTTGTGACATGCCCTCACTTTCAATGGCTGCCTATGGGATTCTCAGTGAAATAGGACCCAGATTGCAGTACCTATGGCTTCCACTAGATGTCATCCGTCTTTAGACAAGGTTTCATGCGTTTATCATGGAAGATAACCGAACAGAAGAAGAATTTGTAAGAGGAGTGACGAAGTCACTTCAGTTTTTGGTGCGCGAGACAGTGAGCTCGTTCCTCAGTATTTTCCTTTTCTATCGTTTAGGAAACTATCCGTGTGAAATATAATCGTTAATATAGATAAAAGGATACCTAAGGATACATTATAAATGATGTTTGATTTGTTTGGGCAAAGTTGATAGGTATAATTTGAACGCTTTCTCTTCACTGTTCAATGGGCGAGTAGACTCTGGATTTTCTGAACATAACGCGCCAACCAAACGGAGATTTATGGATATAAACAATGACTTTTTATAACAAAAGAAACATGGATTGTCTTGCTTGGACACTTCAGATTGCCCTCAGCAGAAGATCAAAGGTAAGCTATTTATTTTAGCTCTTATATGTGTTTTGTGACACCCGCGCTGGTTATGGATTTATGCTAATGGTTAAATATGTGAGGTGCTATCCTCAAACAATCAAATGTTGTGCTTTCGCCATCAAGCCTTTTTGAAATCTGACAACGCTGTGATATTGCCAAGACTCTAAGCTTTTGATGACTATGCAACACTTGTATATTGATGAATGTTTTATAATTCAACTTTTGGATTTTGAATTTGGCGACTTACATTTCTCCGGGTAGAGTCGGGATGGGGCGCTAGCGCCCCAATGATCCTTAAGTAGTTTTAACTTGGGTCAAACGTTTCGGGTAGTCTTCCACAAGCTTCCCACAATAAGTTGTGTGATTTTTTGCCCATTCCTCCTGACAGAGCTGGTGTTAGCGAGTCACGTTTGTAGGCCTCCTTGCTCGCACACGCTTTTTCAGATCTGCGCACACATTTTCTATAGGATTTGTGATGGCCACTCCAATACCTTGACTTTGTAATCCTTAAGCCATTTTGCCACAACTTTGGAAGTATGCTTGGGGTCATTGTCCATTTGGAAGACCCATTTGCAACCAAGCTTTAACTTCCTGACTGATGTCTTGAGATGTTGCTTCAATATCCACATAACTTTCCTTCCTCATGATGCCATCTATTTTGTGAAGTGCACTAGACCCTCTTGCAGCAAAGCACCCCCACAACATGATGCTGCCACCCCCGGGCTACATGGTTGGGATGGTGTTCTTCGGCTTGCAAGCCTCCCCCCTTTTCCTCCAAACATAACAATGGTCATTATGGCCAAACAGTTTTGTATTTTTGTTTCATCAGACCAAAGGGCATTTCTCCAAAGGTATAATTTTTGTCCACATGTGCAGTTGCAAACCATAGTCTGGCTTTTTTATGGCGGTTTTGGAGCAGTGGCTTCTTCCTTGCTGAGCGGCCTTTCAGGTTATGTCGATATAGGACTCGTTTGACTGTGGATATAGACCCTTTTGTACCTGTTTCCTCAAGCATCTTCACAAGGTCCTTTGCTGTTGTTCTGGGAATTGATTTGCGCTTTTCGCACCAAAGTACGTTCATCTCTAGGAGACAGAATGCGTCTCCTTCCTGAGCGGTATGACGGTTGCGTGGTCCCATGGTGTTTATACTTGCGTAGTATTGTTTGTACAGACTAACGTGGTACCTTCAGGCGTTTGGAAATTGCTCCCAAGGAAGAACCAGACTTGTGGAGGTCTACAAATGTTTTTTTCTTTTGATTTTCCCATGATGTCAAGCAAAGAGGCACTGAGTTTGAAGGTAGGCTTTGAAATACATCCACAGATACACCTCTAATTGACTCAAATAATGTCAATTAACCAATCAGAGGCTTCTAAAGCCATGACATCATTTTCTGGCATTTTCTAAGCTGTTTAAAGGCACAGTCAACTTAGTGTATGTAAACTTCTGACCAACTGGAATTGTGATACAGTGAATTATAAGTGAATTAATCTGTCTGTAAACAATTGTTGGAAAAATTACTTGTGTCATGCACAAAGTAGATGTCCTAACTGACTTGCCAAAACTATAGTTAGTTAACAAGAAATTTGTGGAGTGGTTGAAAAACGAGTTTTAATGACTCCAACCTAAGTGTACGTAAACCTCTGACTTCAACTGTAATTCTTGGCCTACAATACCTCTTTTGCCAATTGGCCTGGACCCTTTATTGTCGCCACGGAGCCCCAACGATCCATCACAACTGGTCTTCCGATGAAATCATCCGATGTGGTTTCAACAGACTTTTCCGTTGCGATGTCGCCGAAGACCAATCTGCTATCCCCGGCCCGCTAGCTTTCTGAACGCTGTGTTTCCCGCTTGTCTAGCGTAGTAGTGTCTACCGAACGGCTCCCTAACTCACCTATTGCTGCTCATCGGACCCTATGATCACTCGGCTACACAGCTGATGCCTGCTGGTCTGTTCATTAACACTGTACCTCATTTTGTTTATCTGTCGGCCCCAGCCTCACAATCAGGTCCTGTGTGTACCAAACTGACCCTCTCTGCCCAGTCATCACCATTTACCCTTTGTTGTCTTAGCTCCTCCGACCAACACCTGTGATTGCTTTATGCCTATTTCTAATGTCAATATTCCTTGTCTACTGCTGTTTCGGTTAGTTATTATTGTTTTATTTCACTGTAGAGCCACCTGTCCTGCTCTACATGCCGTAGATGGCTCTTTTGTCCCACCCCCCATGCATGCGGAGACCTCACCTGGCTTAACTGGTGCCTCCAGAGACAAAACCTCTCTCATCGTCACTCAATGCCTAGGTTTACCTCCACTGTACTCACATCCTACCATACCATTGTCTGTACATTATGCCCTGAAACTATTCTACCACGCCCAGAAATTGGATCCTATTATTCTCTGTTCCTAACGCACTAGACGACCAGTTCTTATAGCCTTTAGCCGTACCCTTATCCTACTCCTCCTCTGTTCCTCTGGTGATGTAGAGGTTAACCCAGGCTCTGCAGCCCCCAGCACCACTCCCATTCCCCAGGCGCTCTCATTTGTTGACTTATTGTAACCGTAAAAGCCTTGGTCTCATGCATGTTAACGTCAGAAGCCTCCTCCCTAAGTTTGTTGTATTCACTGCTTTAGTATACTCCACCAACTCTGATGTCCAAGCCTTGTCTGAATCCTGGCTTAGGAAGTCCACCAAAAATTCGGAAATCTCCATCCCCAACTACAACATTTTCTGTCAAGATAGACCTGCCAAAGGGGGCGGAGTTGCAATCTACTGCTGAGATAGCCTGCAGAGTTCTGTCTTACTATCCAGGTCTGTGCCCAAACAGTTCGAGCTTCTACTTTTAAGAATCCACCTTTCCAGAAATAAGTCTCTCACTGTTGCCGCTTGTTATAGACTCCCACAGCCCCCAGCTGTGCCCTGGACACCATATGTGAATTGATTGCCCCACATCAAACTTCAGAGTTTGTACTGTTAACTAAACTGGGATATGCTTAACACCCCGGACGTCCTACAATCTAAGCTAGATGCCCTCAATCTCACACAAATTATCAAGGAACCTACCAGGTACAACCCTAAATACGTAATCATGGGCACCCTCTTAGATATCATCTTGACCAATTTGCCCTCCAAATACACCTCTGCTGTCTTCAACCAGGATCTCAGCAATCACTGCGTCATTGCCTGTGTCCGTAATGGGTCCGCGGTCAAACGACCACCCATCATCCCTGTCAAACGCTCCCTAAAATACTTCAGTGAGCAGGCCTTTCTAATCGACCTGGCCCGGGTATCCTGGAAGGATATTGACCTCATCCCATCAGTAGAGGATGCCTGGTTGTTCTTTAAAAGTGCTTTCCTCACCATCTTAAATAAGCATGCCCCATTCAAAAAAAATTTGAACTAAGAAGAGATATAGCCCCTGGTTCACTCCTGACTTGACTGCCCTTGACCAGCACAAAAACATCCTGTGGCGTACTGCATTAGCATCGAATTGCCCCCGCGATATGCAACTTTTCAGGGAAGTCAGGAACCAATATACACAGTCAGTTAGGAAAGCTAAGGCTAGCTTTTTCAAACAGAAATTTGCATCCTGTAGCAGTAATTCCAAAAAGTTTGGGGACACTAAAGTCCATGGAGAATAAGAGCACCTCTTCCCAGCTGCCCACTGCACTGAGGCTAGGAAACACTGTCACCACCGATAAATCTACGATAATCAAGAATTCAATAAGCATTTTTCTATGGCCGGCCATGCTTTCCAGCTGGCTACCCCTACCACGGCCAACAGCTCTGCGCCACCCGCAGCAACCTGCCTAAGCCCCCCCCTCCGCTTCTCCTTCTCCTTCACCCAAATCCAGATAGCTGATGTTCTGAAAGAGCTGCAAAATCTGGACCTCTACAAACCAGCTTAGCTAGACAATCTGGACCTTCTCTTTCTGAAATTATCCGCCACAATTGTTGCAACCCCTATTACTAGCCTGTTCAACCTCTCATATCGTCTGAGATCATCCCCCTCTTCAAAGGGGTAGACACTTTAGACAAAAACTGTTACAGACCTATATCCATCCTGCCCTGCCTTTCTAGAGCGTCGTCGGACGGACCAGTAGCAGTGGCGTCGGACGGACCGGTCGAGCGTCATCGGACAGGCCATTCCCGCGGTCTCCCTTAATGGTCGATTGTTGTACTGTCCTTTCGTTCCATTGTGGATTGCGCAGATGATTCCGGGTCTCGTCCCGTGGTTTAATCATTGTGCGCGTGTGTATTTATTCAAGGTACTCCTTGCTCTTTTTGTTTTGGGGTTCAACCCTGTGTTTTTGTATACGTGTTGGTTTCGTCTTCGTGCCCGTGCCTACACACGGCACGATGTAATATGGGCATAATTAAAACCCATATTACTCATTCCTGAGCCTGTCTCCTGACCCTTTATACCAACGTGACAGGCTGTATAATGTGACTATAGGTTATTTTAGACTTAAGAAAGTTGCAAAAAAAGCTTGCCTCGGGCTGCAAACACTGTTCTCCCATCAAGTTAAAAGAAATTTACCCGTCAGACTATTCTCAATTTAATCGTCTCAACTAACATGTAAAATTTGTTTAGATTTATAATGGCCCATTATCAAATGGGCAGGAACAGGGGCAGGGGAAATAATATGTACTTGAATAGAGAATGGAGGCCGCATTCATTTTTCAATCATGATGGGTAGTGTCGTTACTTGACTTTAACATTAATCTGAAGACTTTCATTTATCTAATTAACTAACTATGTTAAATTGTTACCCGATTAACTTAATCATGTAACAATTAACTCATTAGGATCTGGGTCACCACAAGAGCGGTTCTTTAAAGAGTTACCATCTCCCGAATTAAACTCTAAAAGGTCTTTACCTATGACATCTATAAACAGCCAACTTATTATTCAGAACCTCGTATCATATCATCATTCTGAACAGTGGTAACCTCCTGCATCTGCAAAAACCAGGGCCTTACTTATACTACACAAACTGGTTTATTTATTTACTTTCTAGCCAATTAACTGGGAACACAGGATAAACATACACACTTTGCACCGGTTACTGACTGGAGAATGAATAAGATGAAAACAGGTCCATAGCGGAATGACAACAACATGGCTGCTTGTTAAAGAATAGATTGAGAGGGAGAGAGAGAGGTTCAGAGACACTTAACATTGGACATTCAAAAACTACTCTCACTTGCATTAACCACATACTTTGCACACGAACCGCCCCCCGCTTTGTGTAAGTAATCAATTCCTGGGTCGCCGGCGATCTCTCGGTGGACAGGGAAGCCTTGGAAAGGTGGCTGAGCCTTTTCGCGGCATGCTTGTAAGGTTCTGATTGTCCAAAATGGTTCCACCAAGACTTCTACTGTTGTCCTTCTTTGTAGTTTATTTCCCATCCATTCGCTCTTGAAGATGCTTCTTTGAAGATAGGCTAGCCAGCCGTATCGATGGTTCCCCAGTGGGGTGATGAGGGTATAGTAATCCTCCTCCTTAAATTCGCATCGAAGATACTTTACTTAGAACAGCTAATCAGCCATACCAGTGATTGTCTGGAAGGTGAGTTTATCGTCTCCACCTCGTGTTGAGATTCAAACCACTTTAAACGTGCAGCTGCAGCTTCACGTTTTTCTGGTCTGATATGTTAATTTCTTAACCCATAATTTTTACAGTTGGCAGAACATGCTCTGTGACCTCACTCAGGGGTGGTTACTACTCACTGTGTAAAGTTAACAAAAACAATTATCTTATAGCTTCTCAAAACACAATTATATTAATTTGGGGACAGGTTGAAAAACATTCAACATGTATGGCAATTTAGCTAGCTAGCTTGCTGTTGCTAGCTAATTTGTCCTGGGATATAAACATTGGGTTGTTATTTTACCTGAAATGCCACAACCCACCGGAGTGTGGACATCAGTTCACATTACAATCACCCACGTGAGTATATGCTCCTAAAAACCAATGAGGAGATGGCACGTAGGTATATCTCTCCTAAAAAACAATGAGGAGACGGGAGAGGCAGGACTTGTAGCGCGTTGAGAGTCACAAATAGAACCAAGTTCTAGTTTAGCACCTGGCCATGCAAACAATCGCTGACGCGTGCAAGCAGTGTGGGTGCAATGATTGAATAACATGTATGTGTAAACGATATTTAGAGATATTTAGACCTGTTGACTTATTACACATTTTGTTACATTACAGCCTTATTCTAAAAATGGATTAAATCGTTTTTTCCCTCATCAATCTACACACAATACCCCATAATGGCAAAGCAAAAACAGGAAATATTACTTTGTTGAAGCACCTTTGGCAGCAATTACAGCCTTGAGTCTTCTTGAGTATGATGCTACAAGCTTGTAACACCTGTATTTGGGGAGTTTCTTCCATTCTTCTCTGGTGATCCACTCAAGCTCTGTCAGGTTGGATGGGGAGCGTCGCTACACAGCTATTTTCAGGTCACTCCAGAGATGTTCAATCGGGTTCATGTCCGGGCTCTGGCTGGCCCACTCAAGGACATTCAGAGACTTGTCCCGAAGCCACTCCTGCGTTGCCAATCCTGTGTGCTTTGGGTTGTTGTCCTGTTATAAGGTGAACCGGTGGTTCCAAACTTGGTGGTTCCAAACTTCTTCCATTTGAGAATGATGGAGGCCACTTTGTTCTTGGGGACCTTCAATGGTGCAGACACTTTTGGGGTACTCTTCCCCAGATCTGCGTCTCGACACAATCCTGTCTCTGAGCTCTACGGACAATTCCTTCGACCTCATGGCTTGGTTTTTGCTCTGACATGCAGTGCCAACAGTGGGACCTTGTATAGACAGGTGTGTGCCTTTCCAAATCTTGTCCAATCAATTGAATTTACCACTAGTGGACTACAATCAAGTTGAGGAAACATATCAAGGATGATCAATAGAAACAGGATGCACCTGAGCTCAATTTTGAGTCTCAAAGCAAAGGGTCTGAATAATTTAAGTTTTTTTATTTGTAAGACAATTGCAAACATTTCTAAAAACCTGTTTTTGGTTTGTCATTCGGGGCTAATCAATTTTAGAATAAGGCTGTAATATAACACTATTTGGAAAAACTCAAGGGGTCTGAATACTTTCTGAATGCACTGTATATAGGCCTTTGCATATGCTCTTATACGCATATGGGCGTTTTGAATTAATCATCACCTCTGAAAGCGCTGTCCATTTTGTTGTTAGGCTTTGAAACAACTTCCACACTACCATATTTTCCACTCAGTTTTACCTTGTTGTTGAACTTCTTTCTTCAATTTGATAAATTACAGTGAGGTGAGTTTTAAAAGCATGATACTGTTTTTAATGATGTGATTGATGTGATTTTTGATAGCATTTTCATTGATGTCAAAGTGGTTAGAGGGAAAATAGAGCCCTGAGTACCAGGACATTAGCGAGCTAATGGTTGTTAGCGAGTTGGGTATAACCAACGCATGTCCAGAGTGCATGAGAGGAAATTACCGTGACTCCTTTTTCAAAGGAGCACTGAAGCTCAATATTTAAAGTGGAGCTGACAGCGTTTTAGCAACATGAAATCTTATTAAAATCTGTTCATATACACCCCCAGGAAGAATATTACATTTATTTTTATGACAATCGAGCGACATTACATCATTAGAACGCATTCGCCAACAGCCTCAAAATACACCTGAAATGATTTATGCAAATATGTGAATACCACGGTACTCTTACATTTGGAAACTTTACAGTCCTATTGATCAAACAACCTTGAAAAGGTAGGCTCTCTCTCCCTCAGTTGCCTATGCATATCAACAACAACAAGATTAACAACTAATGCTAGCCAGAGCAAGATGAGCTAAAATCTAACAAGGGGACATTAGCTAGTTGGCTGTCAAAATTGCAGTAGTAGCATACACGTCCTTCTACATCTTGCCTGCCAATGCATGCTTGTCCCAGCCCACGTTTTGACAACTGAGTGGGAACTTGTCTGCCTGGCCGCCCATTTGATCGACGCCAAATACATTTGATTGACAACTAAGAGATATGCAAACTGTTGATAACAAAACAGTCGTTCAAGTTCAGCATATCTAGCTAGCAAAACTATTCACATTTCTTGCTAGCTAACCAAAGGACACCATCTCTAGCTGTAGCCACCAAAAAAATGATGTGAGGGGAAAAATCCAGTCACTCCCCCACTCCTCCAATGACATGATATCCTCCCAGCAGCTAGCTAGTTGTTAGGCTACGTGTTTTTAGTGTGCTAAATAAATATCTAGTGACATAAATAGATACTGTTGCTGAGTTACAGTTCATGTAAGGAAAATCAGTCAATTGAAATAAATGCATTAGGCCCCAATCTATGGATTTCACATGACTGGGCAAGGGCGCAGCCATGGGTGGGCCTGGGAGGGCATAGGCCAACCTATTTGGAGCCCACCCACTGGGAGCCAGGCCCACCAAATCAGAATGAGTTTTCCCCACAGATGGGATTCATTACAGATAGAAATACTCCTCAGATAGAAATATTCCTTGCACTGCATGGATCACCGGTGCAGTTGAATGCAGCATTTCTGTATGGTGCACACAAAATGTATTGTAGTTCAATTGCCACCATAGGCTACTGCTCAAATATTGCTGTAATTGGCCTACATGTTTCTCCTTTGCATGGTGTTTTGTTGCAGGTTTAGTTTTTTGGTTATTCATTGTCATACTTTAAAAACCAAAGCAAGACTGCAACATTTTAGTAGCCTAGCTAGGACTGTGGCATGTGTCTATACACTTTCCCTCTCCTGCACTGCAAATGGGACACAAGAAAGCAATTGAAGTTCAATTCACCGATGCGAGCGCATCAAGCTGTAATTTTATAAAGTAGGTAACTCAACTGTTGACTCATTTATAGTAATTTGTGTGTCCTATTCGGCCCGCAGGTCTTGTGATTGACACACGTGCGCTAGCCTATTAGCCATGTTATGACTGACTTGTTGACATTCCCAGCCTTAGTTACAGTCATCCAATTTTGTTTAAAATATTGAGTCATTGAAACTGAAACAGTGCATCCCGAATGGGTGGAGGAAGCAAACAGTGTACCAGGTCAGCTGTGATTTACAACTTGATAGCAAGATTTTTTGGACTACCAAGAAATGTATTGGTAAATTACATTAATCATGCTGCATTGAACTGTGTCCTTCTATTCTGCCAACGGTAACACTTTACACCCAGCATCACAACACTGCCATGACCCATATATTTACACCTATTGTGACATAGATTGCATTATTTTATGGCTTGTTATGACACCTAAATAAATGTGTTTTTGCCCTGCCAGGATGTTTCCTTTTGTTTGAAAGTCCGTTGTTGTTTAACATTTTTTTTATCATATTTGAAATAACTAGCAGAAAATATACTTTATGACACTGTCATGAAGCATTATGACCATCCTGTGTCACTTTACTTAGACTAAGAAACTACACTTGACACTTTCAAGAAGCATTATGACCATCATAATCATATAAGCCTGATAGGCCTATCACATACATGCCCTTATGTCAGTCATCAGTCAAAAAGAGGGTGTCTTGTCCTGCTCCTGCATTCATACCAATTATCAGCAACAGAGCATTGGGGGTACATGCATGTCTGACATCAATCTGTGCGCAATTACAATGATAATTTAATATGGTCAATTTCAGAAAATTTGATTTAAACATAAACATACTGTTGGCAAGTAGGCTTTTTTTTAAAAGGTAGTGGTGTCATGCAGTGGTTCCCAAACCTTTTATAGTCCTGTACCCCTTCAAACATTCAACCAGCTGCGTACCCCCTCTAGCACCAGGGTCAGCGCACTTTCAAATGCTGTTTTTTGCCATCATTGTAAGCCTGCAACACAGACACTATACGATAGATTTATTAAACATAAGAATGAGTGTGAGTTGTTGTCACAACCTGGCTCGTGGGAAGTGACAAAGAGCTCTTATAGGACCAGGGCACAAATAATAACATAATCAATAATTTTGCTCTTTATTTAGCCATCTTACATAAAACCTTATTTGTTCATCAAAAATTGTGAATAATTCACCACAGGTTAATGAGAAGGGTGTGCTTGAAAGGATGCACATAACTCTGCCGAGAATCCACTCTCACATACAGTGAGGGAAAAAAGTATTTGATCCCCTGCTGATTTTGTATGTTTGCCCACTGACAAAGAAATTATCAGTCTATAATTTTAATGGTAGGTGTATTTGAACAGTGAGAGACAGAATAACAACAAAAAAATCCAGAAAAACGCATGTGAAAAATTTTATAAAATGATTTGCATTTTAATGAGGGAAATAAGTATTTGAACCCCTCTCAATCAGAAAGATTTCTGGCTCCCAGGTGTCTTTTATACATGTATCGAGCTGAGATTAGGAGCACACTCTTAAAAGGAAATGCTCCTAATCTCAGTTTGTTACCTGTATAAAAGACACCTGTCCACAGAAGCAATCAATCAATCAGATTCCAAACTCTCCACCATGGCCAAGACCAAAGAGCTCTCCAAGGATGTCAGGGACAAGATTGTAGACCTACACAAGGCTGGAATGGGCTACAAGACCATTGCCAAGCAGCTTGGTGAGAAGGTGACAACAGTTGGTGCGATTATTCGCAAATGGAAGAAACACAAAAGAATTGTCAATCTCCCTCGGCCTGGGGCTCCATGCAAGATCTCACCTCGTGGAATTGCAATGATCATGAGAACGGTGAGGAATCAGCCCAGAACTACACGGGAGGATCTTGTCAATGATCTCAAGGCAGCTGGGACCATAGTCACCAAGAAAACAATTGGTTACACACTACGCCGTGAATGACTGAAATCCTGCAGCGCCCGCAAGGTCCCCCTGCTCAAGAAAGCACATATACATGCCCGTCTGAAGTTTGCCAATGAACA
>QNTS01001185.1:119451-154958 GCA_003317085.1 Hucho hucho
GGCTCAAGAAGAAGCACATTAAGGTCCTGGAGTGGCCTAGCCAGTCTCCAGACCTTAATCCCATAGAAAATCTGTGGAGGGAGCTGAAGGTTCGAGTTGCCAAACGTCAGCCTCGAAACCTTAATGACTTGGAAAAGATCTGCAAAGAGGAGTGGGACAAAATCCCTCCTGAGATGTGTGCTAACCTGGTGGCCAACTGCAAGAAACATCTGACCTCTGTGATTTCCAACAAGGGTTTTGCCTCCAAGTACTGAGTCATGTTTTGCAGAGGAGTCAAATACTTATTTCCCTCATTAAAATGCAATTCCATTTATAACATTTTTCACATGCGTTTTTCTGGATTTCTTTTTTGTTATTCTGTCTCTCACTGTTCAAATAAACCTACCATTAAAATTATAGACTGATCATTTCTTTCTCAGTGGGCAAACGTACAAAATCAGGAGGGGATCAAATACTTTTTTCCCTCACTGTATATCACATTTGACATTGTCTGTAAGCTTGAGTTCATTTAAACACAAAAAATCATACAATGATGGAAAGACCTGTGTGTTGTCCTTGTTAATGCAGACAGAGAAGAGCTCCATCTTCTTAAATCATAGCCTTTTGTCCTGTACATTGAATATAGTTGTAGAGAGTCCCTGTAATCCTAGATTCAGATCATTCAGGAAAGAAAAAACGTTGCCCACATAGGCCAGTCATGTGAGAAACTCGTCATCATGCAAGCGGTCAGACAAGTGAAAATTATGGTCAGTAAAGAAAACTAAGTTAGTCTCTCAATTAAAAACAAACGTGTCAATACTTTGCCCCTTGATAACCAGCGCACTTCTGTATGTTGTAAAAGCGTTACATGGTCGCTGCCCATATCATTGCATAATGCAGAAAATACACAAGATTTCAGGGGCCTTGCTTTAACAAAGTTAACCATTTTCACTGTAGTGTCCAAAACGTCTTTCAAGCTGTCAGGCATTCCTTTGGCAGCAAGAGCCTCTCGGTGGATGTTGCAGTGTACCCAAGTGGCGTCGGGAGAAACTGCTTGCACACACGTTACCACTCCACTATGTCTCCCTGTCATGGCTTTTGCGCCATCAGTACAGATATCAAAACGTCTTGACCACCACCATTTGATGTCACAAAGCTGTCCAGTACTTAAAAAATATCCTCTCCTGTTGTCCTGGTTTCCATTGGTTTGCAGAAGAGGATGTCTTCCTTAATTGACCCCCCCATCAAAATAAAGGACATATACCAGGAGCTGTGCCAGGCCCGCCACGTCTGTTGACTCATCCAGATGTAACGCACAGAATTCACTGGCTTGTATGCGAAGCAGTAATTGTTTCAAAACATCTCCTCCCATGTCACTGATGCGTCATGAAACAATGTTGTTTGATGAAGTCATTGTCTGTATAGTTTTTTGGACTTTTTCCCCAGCATTATCCCAGCCATATCCGCAGCAGCAGGAAGAATTAAGTCCTCCACAATAGTATAGGGCTTGCCTGTCCTAGCTACTTGGTAGATCACCATATAAGACGCTTCTAGCCCCTTCTTATTAAATGGTATCTGTTGATTTTATACATGTCTTATTACTCGAAAATAATCTTAATTCTCCCAACAACAAAAAACTACCATGGCTTATTTTTCAAGTTGGCATGTTCTGTTTCTAAATGTCTGCGCAAGAGTGAAGGTTTCATCAAGTTGTGAGATAGTACTTTTGCAAACATAACACACTGTGGCTGAGGAAAGGCACTACTCCCCATTTAAGTGAACCCCAAATCAATGTAGTTCTCTGTCTGATGTTCGGTGCTTTCCCAGGTAAGGGGGCAGTAGCTCTTCGGCTGCATCAGATTCACAACTGTCAGTGTCCATGCTAGCTGGGCTAACAACAAATTTAGAATTACTGATACTAGCATTGGATGTGCTCGTGGAAGCAGAACAACATGTGTCGTCGACAGGTGCAGGTGTAGTACTGCTGGTAGTAGCAGTACTACCAGTAGAGCTGGTATGTGTCTCTATGGACGCGGGCCTTAAATCTTTTAACCATTTATCTATTTTCGAGCAAATGGAATGAGTAGCAGCTACGTTTGGCTACATACGGACCGTTAGTGGAATTCCAGCGAGAGAGTAACGGTTAATGTGACTGCATGTTAATTATTTGACTAGGCCACCTGTACTTGACATTGTGTTGTTAACACTAAAATCAAATCAAACTTTATTTGTCATTTGCACTGAATACAACAAGAGTAGACCTTATCGTGAAATGCTTACTTACAAGCCCTTAACTAACAGTGCAGTTCAAGAAGAGTTAAGAAAATACTTACAAAATAAACTAAAGTAAAAAATAACACAATAATGAGGCTATATAACGGGGTACCGGTACCAAGTCAGTGTGCGGGGGTACAGGTTAGAGGTTATTGTACATGTAGGTAGGGGTGAAGTGACTATGCATAGATGATAAACAGCGAGTAGCAGCAGTGTACAAAATAAATGGGGGGGGGGGGGTCAATGTAATAGTCTGGTGGCCATTTGATTAATTGTTCGGCAGATGGTTTAATTTTATTTTGGGCAGTGAAACGAGGCTACTTACACAAGAAAAAAAACTCAAACGTATAGCCCCGTTGGAAAATATAAATGGACTGTTCGAAAATGTGAAGATTTTTTACATGTGAATCAGATTTTTATTTGGCGTACCCCAGACGGCATTGCGCGTACCCCTGTTTGGGAATACCTGGTGTAATGGAATGTTTTGCCTTGTGTGGTAGGTTTTGTGGGTTTAGACACATATGTAGATGTCATAACCAGCCATAAAGTAATGCAATATATGTCACAACAGGTCTAAATATGTGTCATGACAGTGTTATGACCACATTATGACAGGTTATGACAAGTTATGTCAGCTGTTATGGCATATTATGACATGGTTATGACCGTTCAAGCAATGTGTTACCCTGCCATACTGTACATCATGGAATGTTTTGTCAAATAGAAAACATTTGTAAAACCTTTTATGAATTTGGTTTTGATGCATAAACTGGAAGTTTGATATTTTTGACAGATACTTTATTTATGTACATTACATGTAACAATGAGTAAAGTTTCTCCATGTAAAGTCTCACAGTACAGATTCAGTAAAGTTTCTAACAGTCTCATGGGGAGCCCTTGGCTTTCTATACAACCTGTTTGTCTGCTTTTCTCCCTGATTCGTTTTCTGTTTGTGGGCCTTTGTCATTTCTTCAAGGTTACTGGCATCCCTCCCTCCTTCAGATGTATTTTTTTCACACCCCATCACTTTTTCCCCAAATATGAGAGCCACTTTCATTTGGGGAAAGAAAGCGCACTCATTTTCTCTCAGTCCCTCTCTCCCCATCACACACACCTGCTGTTTCTCACTCCCCAAGGCTGTGGTCCTGCATTATCCTTCTATATTAGACTATGTTTTGTCTCCCTAACCTCCCATGATCCATGACTGCAGGAGAAGAGAGGGAGAATGCAGAAAAAAAGTTATTCTTCATTAAGTCATTATGTGTGTGTGTGTGTGTGTGTGTCTGGTATGTGTATAAGCCTATGTGAGTGAGTGCGTGCATGTGTGTCTATTTGAATGTGCTTGTGTATGTGCATGAGTGAGTGTGTAAATGTGTGTGAGTATGCGCATAAGTGTGCGTGTGTGTTCGTTTGTGATTATTAAGTTTCAGCATTGAGCTGCCCAGTGGACACTAGAAAACACATACTCCCATTTCTCCTCTTTTTCCATCTGCTCTCCAGACCTTTTTATTATTACTGTAAACTATCAACTTTGTCTCTGTTCTGAGTTTAAGCCATAATGTGTTGAAAACATATTTGCCCCCTTTCGGATTTTCTCTATTTTTGCATATTTTCTTGTCTCTATTTTTGATAATGAATCTTCAACCAAAACCTAATATTAGATAAAGGGAACTTGAGTTTACAAATAAAATAAGTGTCATTTTTTGGGTTATTTCATTTATTTAACAAATTTATGCAACACAATTCCCTTGTGTGAAAAAGTAATTGCCCCCTTACACTTAATAACGGTTTATGCCACCGTTAGCTGCAATGACTGCAACCAAATGCTTCCTGTAGTTGTTGATCAGTCTCTCACATCGCTGTGGAGGAATGTTGGCCCACTCTTGCATTGCAACTGCTTTAACTCAGCGACATTAGTGGGTTTTCAAGCATGAACTTCTCATTTCACGTGCTGCCACAACATTTCAATTGGGATTAGGTCTGGACTTTGACTAGGCCCTTCCAAAACTTAAAATGTGTTGCTTTTTAACCATTTTCATGTAGACTTGATTGTGTGTTTTGGATCATTGTCTTGCTGCATTACCCAGCTGTGCTTCAGTTTCAGCTCACTGACGGATGGCCTGATACCGAGCAGAATTCAACATTCCTTCTATTAAGGCAAGTCATCCAGGTCCTGAGGCTGCAAAGCATCCTCAAATCATAACACTACCACCACCATGCTTGACCGTTGGTCTGAGGTTCTTACTGTGGAATGCAGTGTTTGGTTATCACCAGAGATAATGGGACTCATCTCGTCCAATATTAGTTTTGCATTCAGTATGCAAAACTTGAGAAAATTAGAAAGGGGGCAAATACTTTTTAACAGCACTGTATATCATTGATAATACATTATTATAAGCAAAAGTGTAATGCGGCCCAAAAATATGAGGGGGTACAAAGTATGTAAGGATGGCTGGTAGTTGTAGAATTTAGCATTTTCCAAACACCTAACATAGCTTTTTCCTGCATTCTAGAGTCATAATCATTATGCTGAATTCCATGTAAAATATGTCTATTTTTCTGCATATCTAAGCAAACCTCTTGAGCTATCTGTATCCTCCTGACTGCTTATTTTTTAAAGAAACAAAACATTATTCTCTGCATCTCTGTTAAAATCTGGGTACAAGATTGAAAGGAATGTGAGTCTTATCCAGTACGTTTAGTAATTTCTTGCTTTTCTAAAGTCTACCAACCTTGCCAGCAGCCATGCCAGCTAAGATAGTTAGACAAGCTAGCTACTCTAACTTGATCTTGGTAGCTAGTTATGAGGTTTGGAGATTGGGAATCTGGACTAGCTAATTCATACAATTGCTAGGTGGCTAGTAGTATTACAGAGGAACAACATTAACAAGAATTTATTTAAAAAAAAATATTAAACAAGAAAAACCCTGTGCCCCCAATGGGCATGACACCTCTGATTATAAGGCATTGTGTTAGGCTGTGACTACATTCATGATACACCACGGCCTTATCACACTCTCCCTTTTATAAAACAGATCAGTCAACGTTTCTCACAAAGAAAGACAATAAGATGTATAGCTGTCTGTATATGGTAGAGGTTCCTATATAGAGGAGTGGGTGGTATGAACCGAAACCAAAACCAACACACACACACACTCAGGTGGATCTGACACTGACAGCTTAATACAAGAGGACAAAGAGAGAGAGGGCTAGCTCGAATAGGATATGGGATGGACTCATGAGTAATGTGTGTGTGTGTTGAATGGGAGTTACCTGGCCCTGTCTCTCCATTTGTCAGCGATTGACGGCAGCATTGTGTGTGTGTTTGTGCGCATATATATATATATATAAATAATTCACACACACACACGTATGTATGTGTGTGTGTGTGTGTGTGTTTGTGAATAACAGCTGCTGACGTGCTGCTAACCTATCTCCCCAATCAAACATTCTCCCAGACAGTCTCCTGTCTCGCTCCTCAGCATAGCACACAAACACACACACCCTCTGAATACGGTAGCCTGAATTGACCTCGGGGAGATTCAAAGTAAGATAGTCTAGACAGATTTCATCAGGAAAATGAAACTGCACTGTGGGTTCAAATATGTCCTCTATATTTTAGGTGTGGTTTTGTGTCAATATCCAATTACAATGTCTGCAAGAGAAACAGCTTGACACCTCCGATACACTGTAGGACACAAAATTACACCTGTCCTTAAAATACAGCGTAAACATTCTGGGCTGTTTCCTTTTTCTGCAATTAATTGAATTGAGGCTAAAGAGAAAGAAACAAAGGAAGAAACAAAGAAGGACAGAAAGTCCCACTGATGGGTGACATATTCCATTAAAAAGGCAATCTCTACAAAGAAAATGTTAACTCAGGATTCATGTTAGGAGGCATGCAGCAACCAGTGAGAGATCGTGCTCTGAACAGGCTATCAAAACATAATACATCATCAATAAGAAACAGTCAGTCAATAAATACAGTATATAAATCTATTTATTTTATTTAACTAGGCAAGTCAGTTAAGAACATATTCTTATTTACAATGACGGCCTAGGAACAGTGGGTTAACTGCCTTGTTCAGGGGCAGAACGACAGATTTGTACCTTGTCAGCTCAGGGATTTGATCTAGCAACCTTTCGGTTACTGGCCCAATGCTCTAACCACTAGGCTACCTGCTGCCCCAGTCTATAAACCGCTAGCACGCCCACTGTAATCATCTGATTTATCTCCCTTATCCTCCTCCTCAGTAATTTTATCCTCCTTTTGAAGAGTGTGTGTGTGTGTTAAAGATGTGTGTGTGAGGGTAATTTAATTAGAGCAGGTTACTGCCTGGGGTTAATATCCTACATGCACTCTGCTCCTCTCCAAAGGCTAAATTGCTTAAAGCACATTAGGAACTTTAAACAGACTTTTAAAACTGTGCACGTGTGTGTGTGTGTGTGTGTGTGTGTGTGTGTGTGTGTGTGTGTGTGTGTGTGTGTGTGTGTGTGTGTGTGTGTGTGTGTGTGTGTGTGTGTGTGTGTGTGTGTGTGTGTGTGTGTGTGTGTGTAACTGCACTGGCCTATTAAGACGTTACATTGTGCTGCTTAGAGTCAGCCAGCTCTCCCCAGACAAACCATCATCTCTCACGCTGTCTCATGCTCTCTGCCTCACAATCTCACATCTCTCTCGCTTTCTCTGACTGAATCTCTCCATCACTTCCCTCCCTCTCTCACATAGATACAGATGTAGGATCTTAATTTGAGCCAGTTTGCTACAGCAGGAAAATAATCCTGCAGCAACAGGAAATATTATTTATTATGTGGATTATAATTAAATGCCATTTTTTGTTGGGGTTGATACATTTTTCATAAGGGTAAATCAAGTCGGAAATTTCTAAGTGGAAATTACAAACGTCAGCAGCATTTTTAAACCTCAAATACACTCAGTAGCGTGTATTCATGGACGCCAAGGGAAGCCAAGCTTCCCCAAAAAAACGTACCAATATTTTTTTTAATAACATTAAATAATTTATCCTTCGTCTCTGTGTTTCAGAATTGTTTCTTCAGTTCACAAGTGGCTGAAAGGCTCTCACAGGAGAAAGCGAAACAGCACCCCTCTGTCTCTCTACATGTAGGCCATCTATCTGATGTTGTCTGGTCCAAACGAGTATAACATTGTTGCCACCCATAGTATTGAAGGCAAGGGTGCAAATCATCATTGAGCAAGTTCAACTGTGAATCGTCCTGGCGCACCAAAAAAAAGTGTTAAGGGAAGCCAGCTTGGATTTGGCGTCACTCCTATCAAATCCCATTGAGAGCATACATCATTGACAGACAACTTGAATTGTTACATCTGGTTGTGTTGTTGTCCTCCAGTGGCTAGCTAGGAAGCTAGCTAAAATTGTCAGATTCCGAAATTAGCCATGGATGGAGATAGGGATTAGGACTTGCGGTTTTACTTAATTCTCCATACTGGCCAATGATTATAACGGCGATTCTGATCCAACCATTAATTCATACATTGTTGTTCCCCTGGCTTGAGAGGATGGAAGTTCAATACGTAGCTTGATGTAGAAGACTAATGTTAACTAGCTAATGTTGCCCATGAATGGAAGTTAGGCTAGCGAGCAAGCATTTTAGCCAGGTAGCCTGGGACAACAAAAAAATAAAAGCATACTGTATGACAGAGTAATAGACCGGTTTGCCAGCATGAAAGTGAGGAGGATGGCATTGGTGTTTCTCTACAAGTCGGGTGAGTCAACATGTTTTTCTACTTGCACGAATGCGTACACACGCACACAGAAAACAGAACCATGGACAGCTACATCACATCATTTAGTTTACGCTGATTGGACTAAATTGTTTTTGGTATCTTTTAGTTGTCACTGTATTAGACTAAGCAGAGGTGATTTGATGATGTTGAAATGTTGAAGTTGAAATGGTGCTGGAATAGTGGAGGCAGCTCCTGTTTTCTTTACGACTTGCGGTAACTCTCTGTGGTTCTAAATCAATAGTTGTTAAGTGGTCCAAAAATGTCACAAACATTAACTTGCTTGACCATGCTGTAGGTCATGTAACTGTTTGTTACATGCAATATGTTTTGTGGACTTCATTGGACAGAGGGTGCTATCCGGTTTTGTGATAAAACAAAGGTGTGGTTGAATTTATTCTGCCACTGTGTCTTCTTATTGTCTCAGCCTTTAGGCCTATATATCACGGTTGCAAGGCATATGAATTAACAGGTAATACAGCAAACAACGCAATTATCGCAACACATAGGTTGTAATGGCATTTTTTTGGGGGGGGGTGCTTTGCTTCCCCAGTGATTTTACCCACACACCGCTACTGAATACACTATAAGTTTTACATTTCCTGCATTGCATTGACAGGTGCTAGACTACTATTAACCCTGCTAGATGTACTGGCTGAATGCTTCCATCCTCTGTGGAACATTATATGTGGTTCTACCTGATGACATCACAAAGGCCAGCTAATTCTTACTGTAGAGTTCTGAAACAGAACACTGGGAATTTACTGGGTGAAAATAAACTCCCTCCTCCTTCTGCTGATAATTTAATTCCTGGTAATAAGGTATCTTTAATCTTCGTATCCCCACACACACACAATGCTTTGTAATGAGGATGAGATTGAACTGCAACAGTTATTAAAAAGTCCTCATCCTCTGCTTATAACTGCTGGAGAAGAATTATAGACACAAGCTATCCAAGTAATTTCACATTGAGTACTTTTTATATCTCCATTGTTATCTCCAATGTTGCATCAATGTTAATGTCCTGAGAAACACATGACAGGAGAACAGAGTGGAGAGGACAACGTGGTGAACGTGGACAGAGACAGAGAGAAAAGAAGAGAGGAAAGATAGATCGATAGAGAAGTGGGAGTAAGATAGAGAGAGGAGGGATATAAATGGTTGGAACAGACAGAGTGAGAGAGAGCGAAAGAGTGCCACAACTCACAGGTAGCAGTACCAACCTATGACAGCAGAGATATTATATCTGCATGGATAAATGGCTCCACTGTCCCTCCATATTTTGTCCCTTCTCTCTATAAATTATATCACTTACGCACCCATCCTCACACACACACACAGCGGAGGCACAGAATACGTGAGGGTGGTTTTGTGGGTGGTCCGAAGGGGGATAAATAAACATTTTTCAAATACCTGAAAAAAGCTTTTTCCTGCAATCTAGAGCCATAATCATTATGCTTAATTCTATGTACAAAATGTGTCTTTTTCTGCATATCTAAGCATACCTCTTGAGCTGTCTGTATCCTCCTGACAAGTGTATATTTTTTATAGAAACTAAATATTATTTCTACTAAAATCTGGGTAAAAGATTGAAAGAAATGTGGGTCTTATTCAGTACATTTATTCTATTGCTTGCTTTTCTAAAGTCTACCAACCTTGCCAGCAGACATGCCAGCTAAGATAGATAGACAAGTTAGCTACTCTAACTTGGTAGCTAGTTATGACGTTGGGAAATTGTGAATCTGTCTGGGATAGCTATAGCCAACTTCATAAAATTGCTAAGTGGCTAGTAGTATTAGAGAATAATAATAATTTTTTATAAATGTTTTAAACGGTATAATATGAGGGGGCACGTGCCCCTGTGCACCGTGCCCCCTATGGGCATGACACCTCTGAATATAAGGCATGGTGTTAGGCAGGAGCTAAACCTTTAGTTGTGACTTCATTCATAGCACACCATGGCCTTTATACACCACACTCTGGCATTTATAAAACAGATCAGTCAACGTTTCTCACAAAGAAAGACGATAAGATGTACAGTTGTCTGTGTGTGGTAGAGATTCCTACACAGAGGGTGGTATGATCCAAAACCAAACACAAACACATGCAAGCACCCCCCCATTTAGGCTAAGCTATTTGGTTGGAGAAACCTGCATTGTCATACATTTTATCTCCAGCCTGTAGGCTACAAAAAAGACCACACTCTTTCTACCATATACTATATCTGCTACATGATTTATGTTAGATTATTTTGGGAACTGAACGTTGGTGGAGCGTGGCAGCGATGCGTCTCTCCAACAGAGGCGCGCTGGGAATGGACATGCAAAATATTTTGTGCCCCTGCCTTTGACAAAGTGGGCATTGCTTATCACGGGGCGGCATCAGCGCTCACCTAAAAAGCCCATATACTGGTTGAGGGAAATTGTTATTGTTTTTGGGTAGAATTATGTGACGTTTTATGCTGCTCTCTTCAATCTGCCACCATTGGCAGCCACCTAATCCTGCCTAATGAGCGGGCTGGCCTTGCGACACACTCACTCCTTATCTCTGTGAGGTGGATCTGACACTGACAGCTTAATAAAGGTGGACAAAGAGAGAGGGCTAGTTCAAATAGGATATGAACTCATGAGTAATGTGAGTGTGTGTGTGTGACGCATCTGATAAAGACCAGCCGTTGTCATATAGACCTCATAAACCATTGTAAGCTCCTAACTGTCTGTGTAAAAGGGTTTCCTACTTAACACTGTCTGCGACCATTCATACTTTAGGGTGCATCTCAGCGGTCTGAAGTGGCCTTCCTTTTCTGGTCTCATCTCCTTCATGAATACACACAGAATTAGGTCACCAGTTTCACATTAGTGCAGAAGAAGGCTGGAGAAGAGGAGATGCAATCCATCTAAGTGTTGGTATGAGATGTGGTCTAACTCGTTTGACAAAGAGCATGTCCTCTCATATTACTTAAACACAGCATCAGTCCACAATCCCCACATACCTCTTTTTCAGCTTAGTTTCCAGTTTAGGCTTCATGTCTGTGCCAACAGCTCTATCTAGTGGGGAAGACAAAAAAAACAAGTGTCAACTTTTATTTTACACTAATTACTGCGCTACTATTATTACTGTTAATGTGACACATTGTGTTTAATGCAGTGTGAGCTATGTCAGTTATTTGTATACAGTCTATGTGTTGCTGCAGACTATTTTTAATTGTGGCCTATGACTCCCGAGTGGCGCAGCGGTCTAAGGCACTGCGGGTGTGTCTGTTAAGTGTTTGGACCGCAGTCATTGGCTAGCTAAACTCATGTAATGAAAACATAGCTGAGGTCCAAACACTTAAAAGACACCCTTCCCTTCAGCTCTCAAATTAAGTGGACACTTCTAATGACGTCTGACGAGTATACACTTGCAGGGCAAGGGAGGAAGGAATGATTTTTTAAATGGACCACCCTTGGCTGGAAATTCGTCACTTGTTCAACCCGCAATGATTGTGTTTTCAGCCACCGGTAACTTGTGGGTGCTTTATATGCGCTACAGTCAATTATGATTGCATGTCTACTTATACGAAATATATAATTATTAATATACGTCTACTGTATGAAAGCTAGCAAATTAATTATCTACTGTAACTAACGTTAGCCTGCATAGCTGGAACTTCTGAAGAAGGAATGTTTTATTTCTACAATTTCCAAAAGATAACAAAACATTTACTTTTTACGAGTGTTATGTTTGAGAATATGTTTCTTTGCTACACAGGAATGTGTTTGAGCTAAGGCTGATAAGTTGTGGAACAATACAGTGGATTATGCAAACACCTGGTGTCTGGCTGGCGGCCTGTGATTTACCTTGAGCGAGAACAGTATGTAGAAGCTATTGACACATGCATGGAAACATTGTTGCAGACAGCAGACTGTCAGTTTTAGGTTGAGACAAAAACAGGACTGAGCTTGTGGCCTCAGTAACCCCGGACAACAAGCGCCAAGAGGCTGGGACCAGCCTGTGCGCCTACGATAGGCTGGGCAAGTCTAAACCACGCCCAGTCTCTACCCTGACAGGCCAGCTCACGAAGCGGGAACTATCACTGTCAGGGTATTTATAAGGGACCTTTTAGGGTGTTGGCCAGTTCCCTGTTAACCCTGCGTGGTATTACATTGAACCCGTATATACGAAGATTGCATTTACCATTTATTGCTTGAGTGAATAAAAAGACTTAGAACTTACTTGGTGACTCTGTGTCACCTTTTGTCCTGATACCAGATTTGATTTTCGCAACCTTAACACGAGACGTATTTGTGCCATCATGTGCATTAGTACCACAATGTCTAACTATTTGCATTAGTTTTTACTTACACTTGTATGTTTACTTCTCCATTTATGTTGTTTTTAAGTTTTCGCAGACTTTTCTTAGCGGATGTACAATCGTCGCAAATTGAACTATGGGGAGTTTCAGGCCCCGGAGTAAACATAATTATACACTAGCAAAGCCGACCAAAAATGAGGGCTGAGGGGCCAAGATGGCGACGGGGGATTCCCCCAAGGGCATAAGGCGAGGGTAAGTGGACGAGGGTGTGTCTTTTAAGTGTTTGGACCGCAATCCATGTCATCGGGTCTACGTCGTGTCGCGCCGAGCTGCGCAAGTGCAGGCCGTCAAATCAAAGGCATTCCTTTGATATAAAGTTGTTTTTGACAAAAATGAAAACGTGTCAGTTTGTCACTTTCATTAGGTTGGAGTAATAACAATTTCAATTACTTAAGACATTGGCAAGAATCTAGGTTGTGTCTTTCGATTTTGAGAACTTACAACTAACAAATAATTTTTCACTTCTCTCATTGACTTCTCGAACCCCAAATCCGGCCTGGTCTGTTTCGCAAGCGTTCCCGGAAGTCTCGCGATATTGCACGTCTGGTTTTAGAAACTCTGTGCCATAACCATCAACTTCAATGGGGTAGAGAAATCCCAAGGATTCCGGATAGCACGGACCCAATTGAATCTCAGATTACATAGTAACTTTACCGAGCAATGAGGAAAAAGTTGGTGGTTTTGTACTTGTATTCCCTAAAAGTTTGTATTAAAAGGGGTGGCAGGTAGCCTAGTGGTTAGAGCATTAGGCCAGTAACTGAAAGGTTTCTAGATCTAATAAAATTGTTAAATAAAGGTAAATATATATATATATATATATATATATATATATATATATATATTTAAAAAGTTGTCATTTCAGCTCTTTACAAGAAATGTAAAGACTGATCAATTATACATCAAATCCCACGACCAATTATCAAAACTCAACCCCGCCTTGATATAAGAGAATGGAGCTGAGCCTTCCTCGACTAGCTTCAATGTGGCTGAGCCAAAGATATTCAGAATTCTGCAAACATTTCCACCATGCACAAAATAAAGCATGCAGAATTAGGCCAATTCCCGCTAATTATCAAAAGCCAGTAAAGAGCCGTTAAATTCTACAACCATAGGAAGCGATTCCCAAACCTTCCATAACAAAGCCATCACCTACAGAGAGATGAACCTGGAGAAGAGTCTGGTCTTTGGGCTCTGTTCACAAACACAAACAGACCCCACGGAGCCCCAGGACAGCAACACAATTAGACCCAACCAAATCATGAGAAAACAAAAAGATAATTACTTGACACATTGGAAAGAATTAACAAAAAAAACTGAGCAAACTAGAATGCTATTTGGCCCTAAACAGAGAGTACACAGTGGCAGAATACCTGACCACTGTGACTGACCAAAACTTAAGGAAAGCTTTGACTCCATTTCAGTGCTTGAGGCGTCACTACAGACCCTGGTTCGATTCCAGGCTGTATCACAACCGGCCGTGATTGGGAGTCCCATAGGGCGGCGCACAATTGGCCCAGCGTACACCATCATTGTAATTAAGAATTTGTTCTTAACTGACTTGCCTAGTTAAATAAAGGTAAAATAAAAAAAATGTACTGTACAGACTCAGTGAGCATTGCCTTGCTATTGAAAGGCCGCCGTAGGCAGACCTGGCTCTCAAGAGAAGACAGGCTAAGTGCACACTGCCCACAAAATGAGGTGGAAACTGAGCAGCATCTCCTAACCTCCTGCCAAATGTATGATTATATTAGAGACACATATTTCCCTCAGATTACACAGATCCACAAATAATTTGAAAACAAACCCAATTTGGATAAACTCCCATATCTACTGGGTGAAATACCAGTGTGCCATCACAGCAGCAAGATTTGTGACCTGTTGCCACAAGAAAAGATCAACCAGTGAAGAACAAACACCATTGTAAATACAACCCATATTTATGTTATTTATTTTCCATTTTGTACTTTAACTATTTACACATTGTTACAAAACTGTATGTCGACCAATGGCGTTCACGTTGTCATGCTGCGTCACGCAATCCCTTCTTAAAAGTCAGGGTATGCGTCGCCTAATTTACTCGAAAGTACGTAATGTCACGATTCCAAAGCTATACAATATTACAGATAAGTTACTTATCTCACATCTTGGAAAACATTTGTAATTCTGTACTTCTTGTTGACGAAATTCATGCTAATGTTGGGGTTTTGAGCCAGTTCTCAATTGACTCCCATTCACTACTTAAAGGAGAGCTCTCCTTGGCCCAGAATCGCCCAGAATTCACCGCGCGGCCCATAGGAAACGTGGCATGGGAAACGTATTCAATGGGAGTTTCCCCATCTCCTCAAAAGAATCTCTGGCTGAGCTAAAGCGAAACAAAAAATAAAAGTGAAACTACAATGTTAAAGCCCAGAGGGGGAGATAGATTTCGGCAACAGAGCTCCTTCAAAAACACAGGACTGGTGAGCTTAATCTTATAAATTTATATCATACTATCAAAACCGTTATTATTATGGGACAATTTGAATAGTCTAGATGAGAACAGTTAAAGTAGCTGCTGTTGGAAAGTTTTAATACAATTGTATTACAAAACAGTAATGCTGTCTCTTAACTTTCATAAAACAGGGGAAAGGAAGTAATTTTAGTTGGATTCGTATTTAGCCTCGTAACACTATCCTGATCTCGCGTGCTTACATATATGTTAAGCTGTTCATGTAGTGAAACATCTATGCAAGAGTGGGTTTCCATAGAAGACAACAGGGGGTGATGAAACTTCGAAAGCCATTCCATTTTCAATGGAGGGAAGCGAAGTAGGCGGATGTGTGAGCATGGGTTAGTGAGCGTGAACAGGGCTATACCAAAGTTGGGGAAAGCTGAACTTTATGCAAATACTCTGCGATATCGCTGCGCTATTGACTAATCGAAGCTAAATATAGCTCCCAGTCCCTACTGGATTGGCTGTTGATACCTAGCAGTATTAACTGTAATATCTTATGTTTCACCGAGTTGTGGCTGAACGACGACACAGCTGGCAGGGTTTACGCTGCATCGGTAAGATAGAACAGCTGCCTCGTTAAGACAAGGAGTGGCGATCTGTGTATATTTGTAAACAACAGCTGGTGCACAAAATCTAATATTAAGGAAGCTTCTACTCCCAAGCCATAAGACTCCTGAACTGCTAATCAAATGGCTACCCAGACTATTTGCATTGCCCCCACCCCAGCACCACACCCCCTCTTTTACGCTGCTGCTACTCTCTGTTTGTTATTATCTATGCATAGTCACTTGTAGGGCTTGTAAGCATTTCACTGTAAGGTCTACACCTGTTGTATTAGGCGCATGTGACAAATACAATTTGATTTGATTTTAAATCAACCTAAACCTAAAAACTGTGATCTAACCCACCATTTGTGAATGTGTTAACTAAATTAAATTGCGAAAGTCTAGAAATCACCAGTAACACATTTATAAGATTGTAAATGATACACTAAGCATGCATTTCCCCTTTAATAATCTACCAATTGGATTATGGTATTTTAACATTCTGATTCTCATATATTATAGTTTATGGCTCTTTCATTATACTTGTGTCATGACATTGATGATTTATAGCTCACTTCCTGTAAAATACATAGGCCTACATGTAAAATGCACATGAATGGGTACTTTGAATAAAGGAAATTGTGGCTTTGACTTGCAAACATTGTTGTGCAAATCTCTCTTCACCCACCATCAACACCTACATCTCAGCAATCCTCATCCATGCCATTGACCTTATGATTTTGTCTCTGTATTCTAAAATCATTCTCAGCAAATAAACAAGGTAAAATTACAACGCTCCCCCCACCCCATTATTTTCCTTTCTCTAATGTTTAATTAGCCTACAAATTGTCAGTGCCTTATTTTCATGTACATTACTGTACCTAGAATATAAGGGTTGGATTTGCACTAAACAATTTCATGTCAGAAAAATCATGTTGAAAATCTGGTTTACGGTTAGCCTCATATATACATTATCTACTGGTATAATTTTTTTATTGAGAACATATAGCTAGCTCATCAAATGATGCGAGTTTGTACATCTGAAGCAGAGAATAGCTAATGACAAGGGGCACATTGACTGCACATGCCCATTAGACCAGTAATGCCATCATACTGTAGGCCTATGGCTGCATTGGTGATGCATGCCATTATGAAAAGCTGCAAAATGGGTTCACTTCAGCTGATATCCTGAGACAGAGTGACAATCAAATAAAACAGATTGGAGAGTTCACAACTGGACAAAAGATCATGTTCATTTGAGAAAGCAACACAGAAACACAGACAAATTAGAATCAGATCCCCTTTTTTCAATTGTGATCTGATTAATTAACATTGACATTATCTTGAATAATGTTAAATTACCACTTCAGACACGCTTAAACACTTCACGTCAATGAATCAACATTGAAGGAATCAACATATAATTTCAAAATGTACTAATAGTCTAACTTGTTTGTAAATGTTAGACATCTTAGTAAGTAGGCTATTATAAATAAAGCATCATTTCGGGTGAACAAAGTCAATACCAGAGGTGGCCAACCTTGCACCACTCCCTGATCTACTGGGTGAGCAGACTTCTATTCCAGCCCAGCAATAATACACATTATTATCAACTCATAAGGTTTGTTAAGTTTAATCAGATGTGTTAGTGCTGGGCTAGAACAGAAGCCTGAACCTCCAGGAGAAGGGTTTCCCTGCTGCATTTGTAAGATGTTTGTAGCCTACATTGTGTGTGACTTTTAACTGTATTGTTATATACAACATTTGCTAACATAAGTACACATACAACCCATGACATATAAGGATGTGCCAGCAGTCTCTTGGGACATTCACTGGGACCTCTTCATCTGCAGACAGGCAGACAGCTCTCCATATCTGAGGACAGACAGCACAAAGAAACAGGCTTCATTTTATTACAATTAGACAGCCCTGACTATTATCTCTCTGTCTTCATAGTTTTCCTCTCTAGGGACTAGAACTGGAGAATCTTTCCATGTCATCCCATGACCTGCCCTAACTAACTAGTACACGTACTCCCTTTTCTGACACTGCACAATTGGCCCAGCGTCGTCCAGGTTATGATTTGGCCGGAGTAGGTCATCATTGTAAATAAGAATTTGTTCTTAACTGACTTGCCTAGTTAAATAAAGGTTAAATACAAAAAAATAATAAAACGCTTCTCGAGTTGCGCGGTGTTCTAAGGCACTGCATCGCAGTGCTAGCTGTGCCACTAGGGAGGGTTTGGCTAGCAGGGATGTTCCTGTCCCATCACACACTAGTGACTCCTGTGGGGGTCCGGACACAATGGACGGTGACACGGTCGCCAGGTGTACTGTTTTTCTCCTGACACATTGGTACGGCTGGCTTCCGGGTTAAGCGGACGTTGTGTCAAGAAGCAGTGCGGCTTGGCTGGGTTGTGTTTCAGAGGATGCACGGCTCTCGACCTTCGCCTCTCCCGAGTCCGTACGGGAGTTGCAGCGATGGGACAAGACTGTAACTACCAATTGGGGAGAAAAAGGGGTAAAAAAAAAATGTATAAACAAAAACAGCTGGAGCAGAAAATCCTTTCACCCTCTTCCATTGCTGTTATTTACAAATGCATTTTGGTTTTTGATTTAGAATTATAAATAGACCTAAATCAAGATAACAAGCTAATATATAGTTAGCTAGCTGATGATTTTTCACTTAGCTATAGTATGTAAAGTAGGCTAGCTAGCTAGTGGCTCATTAGCATACACACAGTGGCCTGCTGTAGCAAGCTAGCTAGCTAGCTAATAATGCATCATATTTACTTACTTACTTAAATAGGTTCACGCCAACTCCCATGAAGCGGTCAATCATTTGGAGCAATGCATTGTCAAGCGGAGGCACCGCCTCGAAATGTACCGAACTTGTGAGATCAGGATCTTGCAAACTCTGTATGTACGAGGCAAATTCGTATTCAAGCCCACAGTATTTTGTTGTAGACAAAATCCTTTAGCTTTCAGAATTGTCTGAGGTTTTGTCTAGGCAGAACAGCTCAGCATATCACCCAATCAACACCACCCAAACCTGTTTTGATTCAACAGAAATCTGGAGTCACTACAAGTATCTGGGGGCACTGCTTCTAAAATGAGTCACTCTGTGGGGAGAGAGGAAGGGGCCATGGCCCCTAAAATGAGTCCCTCTGGGGAACTAGACAAGGAAGCTGGGTGAGTGAAATAATGGTTATTTGTGTTTCTGTATATCTATCAGTGTGTCATTCTGCTGATTTAAGGGTGTGTTTGTAAATTCAAAACTTTTTAACAGATTGTCCATTCATCAGAGTGTTTCACTCTCGGAGCATTCAGAGCACACACTGCACACTCTGGCCGAGGAGTAGGGTTGATCAGAGCGTTCTAACCTCACAACGGTTGTCAAGCACCCAAGCTAACTGGCTTAAGTTGGCTAGCTACTTCCAGACACAAATGAGAGAACACCTTACTCTGACCATTTTACTCCACCTAACAGAGCTGGTTAGGCTGTTATCATGTTATCTAGAGTGTTGGTGATTGTATGTGTGAAAAGCTAATTTCCTGCAATTCTACATATTTTCACATGGCTTAGGCCTATGACCACAGTTCAGGTGAATTCAGATTGCTTTGAACATTAAATTAACCCCAGAAAAGTGGGAAGGTTGGAAGCAGGGATTGATTCCAGTTCTCAGACAGAAATTTGGATGCGACACGTGCTGGGAGTGTTACCACTACACCAAGACTCTGCACAGGAAATACTAATATTAATGGTTGATGGCAGTGGGTAACCACATCATAGATTGCGGTCTCATTGTCCATAGGTTGTTTTCAAGGTAAAGACAGAAACATTTTGAAACTCTTTCAAATTGGTCTGGAAGAAATTCCTGCTTGCGCCCCAGGAGGGTTGGCCACCCCTGATCTAATGTTTCCCAAGTGCTGGGTGTTTGAAAATGTTCTTGTTATAACAGTTAATTTCTCAATCACCCAACCTTCAAGAAAAATGTAATAAATATCAATATTCAGGTGCCTGCTAGTTGAAGATCCTTGACAGTTTCTTACTCTACACAGACAAAATATGATGTGTTTGAGTTGTACACAATACTAAAATGTCAAGTTATATTTGAGGCCTGGAGCATTCAATGTCCAATGCTTATTTGTATGACTTATTCAAAACTGTCCATAATTCATAATTCATTTTCAAAGACACAAGTAGACATATCAGATTTCAAATATGTGATTACGCTGGCAAAATTTCAAAGAAATTGAATCATAAAATAAGTGTGGAGAATAACAGCAGTGTTCTTGCCTACAAGATGTATTACCCTATATTTTGGCACGTTGTTAAGAATGAGAATTATCCCACTGATCAGACTTAATGAAGTAAATATACTGAACAAAAATATAAATGCAACGTGTAAAGTGTTGGTCCCATGTATCATGGGCTGAAATAAAAGATCCCAGGAATGTTTCATTCGCACAAAAAGCTTATTTCTCTCAAATTATGTGTACAAATTTGTTCACATCCCTGTTAGTGAGCATTTCTCCTTTGCCAAGATAATACATCCACCTGACAGGTGTGGCATATCAAGAAGCTGATTAAACGGCATGATCATTACACAGGTGCACCTTGTGCTGGGGACAATATACATTTTGTTGCCGACGTTTACTGACCGGTGATATTCAACGGGTGTTGTGCGTTCGTAAATTCAACATCTCTGCTGATATAAGGTGTTTCACGTCCTCTTCCTGTTTCTACAGGAAATGTAGTAAAGTGTTGTAAAATGTACAGAGAACATGGAGATAGACAGAGGACTCTAGTGCCCAAAAGCCAGTTTTAGCATGGGCAGTGTCCAAAACTTTCACCATTTCGAAGTAGTCTACAAGGAAGGATCCCATGATTCCATTCATGTCATCAGGAGGGATCAGGCAATGAATTACACTTGTGAAAAAATATTCCATAACTTCAGGTGGCAGTAAATCACAAACTTTATTTATATCTGTTCAAACAACACACTCTAGGTGGCAGTATGCATGTTTCAGTTTGTTTTCCAATTCATAGAAGTAGTAGAAGAAAATTGACTACTCAAAATGGAGATGGCCTCAATGGCACTGCCCTTGCTCTCACAGACACAATAATGAGACCGATACAATGATGCGATGTCGATCTAAGTTTATGACAGAGAATCAACTCCAACACTGACTGTATGCTTTTGACAGGATCCAGCAAGAGAGACCAGACTCACCTGGACCTAGCTGTGTGTCCCTGAAGAGTGACAAGTCTATGGGTCATCCAATAGACTTCAGGAGGGGAGACTATTGTATTGAAAAAAGGTGAGACAGGTAATGGCATCTACCAGTGGAGCGTCCGGAAAATGGAAGTGCCGGAAGTGGATGTTCTGTTTGAGTGGCGATGAGTGAGAAGAATTGGATTACAGTGGCGAATATGAAAAGAAATAAGAGAAGTCAAGTGGTAGTGGTATCTAGTAAATCAAATCAAATGTTATTTGTCACATGTGCCGAATACAACAGGTGTAGACCTTACAGTTAAATGCTTACTTACAAGCCCTTAACCAACAATGCAGTTAAGAAAAATACCTAAAGAAAAATAAGAAATAAATGTAAATAATTAAAGAGCAGCAGGAAAATAATAATAGCGAGGCTATCCACAGGGAGTACCGGCACAGAGTAAATGTGCGGGGGCACCAGCCACTCGAGGCAATTGAGGTAATATATACATGTAGGTAGAGTTATTAAACTGACTTATGCTTAGATAATAACAGAGAGTAGCAGCAGCATAAAAGAGGGGGGCAATGCAAATAGTCTGTGTAGACATTTGATTAAATGTTCAGTAGTCTTATGGCTTGGGGGTGGAAGCTGTTCAGAAGCATCTTGGACCTAGACTTGGTGCTCCGGTACCTCTTGCCGTGCGGTATCAGAGAGAACAGTCCATGACTAGGGTGGCTGGAGTCTTTGACAATTTTTAGAGCCTTCCTCTGACACCGCCTGGTATAGAGGTCCTGGATGGCAGGAAGCTTGGACCCGGTGATGTACTGGGCCGTACACACTATCCTCTGTCGTGCCTTGCGGTCGGAGGTTGAGCAGTACCAATACCAGGCAGTGATGCAACCAGTCAGGATGCTCACGATGGTGCAGCTGTAGAACCTTTTGAGCATCTGAGGACCCATTCCAAATCTTTTCAGCCTCCTGAGGGGGAGGCTGCCCTCTTTACGACTGTCTTGGTGTGCTTGGACCATGTTAGTTTGTTGGTGATGTGGACACCAAGGAAGCTCTCAACCTGCTCCTCTACAGCCCCATCGATGAGAATGGGGGTGTGCTCGGTCCTCCTTTTCCTGTAGTCCACAATCATCTCCTTAGTCTTGATCACGTTGAGGGAGAGGTTGTTGTCCTGGTACCAGATGGCCAGGTCTCTGATCTCCTCCTAATAGGCTGTCTCGTCGTTGTTGGTGATCAGGCCTACCACTGTTGTGTGATCGACAAACTTAATGATGGTGTTGGAGTCGTGCCTGGCCGTGCAGTCATGGGTGAACAAGGAGTACAGGAGGGGACTGAGCACACACCCTTTAGGGGCCCCCGTATTGAGGATTAGCGTGGCGGATGTGTTGTTACCTACCCTTACCACCTGGGGGAGGCCCGTCAGGAAGTCCAGGATCCAGTTGTCCTTAGCGTAGTGATGTCCTTAGCGTAGTGATGAGCTTTGAGGGCACTATGGTGTTGAACGCTGAGATGTAGTCAATGAATAGCATTCTCACATAGGTGTTCCTTTTGTCCAGCTGTGAAACGGCAGTGTGGAGTGCAATAGAGATTGCATCATCTGTGGATCTGTTGGGGCGGTATGCAAATTGGAGTAGGTATAGGGTTTCTGGGATAATGGTGTTGATGTGAGCCATGATCCAGCCTTCCAAAGCACTTCATGGCTACAGATGTGAGTGCTACGGGTCGGTAGTCATTTAGGCAGGTTACCTTAGTGTTCTTGGGCACAGGGACTATCGTGGTCTTCTTGAAACATGTTGGTATTACAGACTCAGACAGCGAGAGGTTGAAAATGTCAGTGAAGACACTTGTCAGTTGGTCAGCGCATGCTTGGAGTACACGTCCTGGTAATCCGTCTGGCCCTGCGGCCTTGTGAATGTTGACCTGTTGAAAGGTCTTACTCACATCGGCTGGGGAGAGCGTGATCACACAGTCGTCCGGAACAGCTGATGCTCATACATGTTTCAGTGTTGCTTGCCTCGAAGCGAGCATAGAAGTAATTTAGCTTGTCTGGTAGGCTCGTGTCACCGGGCAGCTTGTGTCTATGCTTCCCTTTGTAGTATGTAATAGTTTGCATGCCCTGCCACATCCGACAAGCGTCAGAGCTGGTGTAGTACAATTTGATCTTAGTCCTGTATTGACGCTTTGCCTGTTTGATGGTACGTCGGAGGGCATAGCGGGATTTCTTCCGGGTTAGAGTCCCGCTCCTTGAAAGCGGCAGCTCTACCCTTTAGCTCAGTGCGGATGTTGCCTGTAATCCATGGCTTCTGGTTGGGGTATGTACGTACAGTCACTGTGGGGATGACATCATCAATGCACTTATTGATGAAGCCAGTGACTGATGTGGTGTACTCCTCAATGCCATCAGAAGAATCCCGAGAACATATTCCAATCTGTGCTAGTAAAACAGTCCTGTAGCTTAGCATCTGCTTCATCTGACCACTTTTATATTGTGCGATTCACTGGTGTTTCCTGCTTTAATTTTTGCTTGTTAGCAGGAATCAGGAGGATAGAATAATGGTCAGATTTGCCAATTGGAGGGCGAGGGAGAGCTTTGTCTCTGTGTGTGGAGTCAAGGTAGTCTAGAATTTGTTTCCCCCTCTGGTTGCACATTTAACATACAGCTCATTGAGAGCGGTCTTAGTGCCAGAATTGGTCTGTGGTTGGTATGTAGACTGCTACAAAAAATACAGATGGAAACACTTTAGGTAGATAGAGTATCTCATGATAAGCTGTAGATCCACACTATCTCAGGTGAGCAAAACCTTGAGACTTCCTTACATGTCGTCCAGCAGCTGTTTACAAATATACATAGATCGCCACCCCTTTTCTTACCAGAGGCTGCTGTTCTATCCTGCCGATACAGTGTATAACCCTCCAGCTGTATGTTATTCATGTCGTCGTTCAGACACGACTCGGTGAAACCGAAGATATTACAGTTTTTAATGACCCGTTGGTAGGATATACGTGCTTTTAGTTCGTCCAATTTATTATCCAGCGATTGTACGTTGGCCAATAGTACCGATGGCAAAGGCAGATTAGCCACTCGTCGGCATATCCTCACAGGGCACCCCGATACCTTTTCCGTCTCTTTCTCCTGCGAATGACAGGGATGAGGGCCTGTTCGGGTGTCTGGAGTAAATCCCTCTTGTTCGACTCCTTAAAGAGAAATTCTTCGTCCAGTTCAAGGTGAGTAATCGCTGTTCTGATTTCTAGAAGCTTTTCGGTCATAAGACACGGTGGCAGAAACATTATGTACAAAATAAGTTACAAATAACGCAAAAAAACATGCACAATTGGTTACGGCAGCCATCTCTTTCGGCGCCAAGCCTAGTTCTGATTTGTTTTTGGTTGGAGTAAGGTTTTTGGATCGAGGTTGTTAACTGGGAGATCCGTTTGTAGTCTATTAAAATCAGAAAATAAGCATCACTGAGCGTTTTTCAGGACTCTTTCAGGATTTTTCTGCAGGCATTACAAGGAAACCTGTCAATGAATACTCCGTCATCACAGGCATCTGAGCCTGTTTAGGGATGTGATTTTTTTTTTTTTTAGTTAAGCACAAATTCTTATTTACAATGACAGCCTAGGAACAGTGGGTTAACTGCCTTGTTCAGGTGCAGATCGACAGATTTTTACTGGGCCAACGGTCTAACAACTAGGCTACCTGCCACCCCTGAACTGAACTGTGACTGAAGGAGTGGGATGTTTTTTTTAATTATTTGTTGGTAGTTGCTAGGTGATAATCAATTACTATTTCAATTCCAAACAACTGATTCACCAAATTTAACAGTGACTTTTATAAAACAATAAGATCCCACATAAAATAATCCTACAGTAGCATAGTAGTATGGCCATAGTAGTAGAGCAGCAGATAGCCTAGTGGTTAGAGAGGCGAGCCAGCAACGGTAGGGTTGCCAGTTAGAATCTTGGGTCCGACAGGAAAGATCTGGTGGGAAGTGAGTTGGTAAACAGAGGGTTGCTGGTATAAAATCCTAGATGCTATTGCGTACCGTTGTGCCCTTGAGCAAGGCACTTAGCCCCCCACAACAACATCTCCCCTAACGCCTACTGTGGCAGCCCCCTGCACATTTCCAAAACCTGTATATGTATACATGTCTTTCGGAATGGTTGGATTAAAAGCAGAAGTCAAATTTTGTTTGGACCTTGTGTGCGATTGCTTTGTTGGTCAATCTTAATCATACCCCTTGTCCTGGGGCCAAATCCGAAGAGTGACATGTCAATGGATCCTCGATACAACTTCAGAAAGGAACCGTTTTCTACTGAACAAATGAGGTGAGAACAAACAGTAGGTCTCCTGTTTCATTCTACACTGAACAAAAATATGAACGCAACATGCTACAATTTTTAAGATTTTACTGAGTTACACTTATAAGGAAATCAGTCCATTGAAATAAATTCATTAGGCCCTAATCTATGGATTTCACATGACTGGGAATACAGAATACCAAAAAAAAAAAAAGTAGGGGGCGTGGATTTTAGTCAGTATCTGGTGTGACCACCATTTGCCCCTTGCAGCGCGACACGTCTCCTTCGCATAGTTGATCAGGCTGTTGATTGTGGCCTGTGGAATGTTGTCCCACTCCTCTTCAATGGCTGTGCGAAGTTGCTAGATATTGGTGGGAACTGGTACACGCTGTCGTACACGTTGATCCAGAGCATCCCAAACCTACAGGCCATTGTCGTGATGTTGGTACCATTAATGCGATGACGATTATTTTATCAAATGAACTATGTTTAATTATTACGATGATTAAATTACTCATGTAACAATTAACTCATTAGCAATCTTGGGGCACCACGTAAAAAGTTTTACGAGTTACCGTTTCCCGAATTAACTCTAAAGATATAAATATATCGTTATACCAGTCATCCATTTATTATTATTACCTCATCAGTCTCATTCTGTCGTTGACTTCCAATCTGCACCAACCCTAGTCTCCATGATGAATCAGCGATACACAAATTGGCTTTATTATTTATTTATTTATTAAACGAAATAATCACACAGAATTACATAAACACACACACAGGACTAATGCAAGTCTTACCCGATATGACGGCTTGTTACACAATGAAGGGGGGGAGAAGAAGAGAAAGGAATTCAACTATCGTACATACAGTTGAATAATACGCTCATCGTAAATATGGAAATTTAGCACCCTAACAACCGCTCATTCGGATTTAGAAATGCAACACATATTTACGCTTGTATGTCTTTGTCTCGCTCTGTTGAAAACGCCCGATCAGTCTATGGAGTCAGTCGACAGAAAGTCTCTGGTTGTGTAAGTCTCTGGTTGTCCACCAGAGGTCACCATGTCCTTTGTAGTTGTAGTAGGTTGGACTCGGAGTACCATGTAGTGTTCAGCGGGCCTCGTCCTTCACTCTGTTTGTTTAGAATAGATACCCTATAGTGGTGAGAGGAAATTGTTCTTTGTCTCTCGTCTTCGGTCGAGTTTCCTAGGCTTACAGTGCATAAACCGTTGCAGACTGAATGTTCCTGTGTAGTCTTCGAGAGAGAGAGTTTTAGAGGGTCTCCACGTTTTCTGGTCTGGTAGAGATTTTCTTCTTCTTCTCTGTTGAAAGTTTCAGAGTTTATAACCATTTCGTACCTTTTCGTAGCTCACGCTGTCGGTCACACTGGTCTAGTGTAGAGTTGAACCATTCTACATGTCCGGCTTACCATCCATATACTGGTCTGTAGAGATTCCAACCATTTCAACGTGTGGATGGTCATCACGTTCTCTGGTCTAATGTCAATTTTGCTAGCAGTCCTTTTATGCCCTCGCCTTTGAGGGCGGTTCCATCACGTTGCCACAAGGTCTGTGCTCACGTGGGCGTGGTTACTGACTGGGTAAAACTTTATATGAAAAACAATTCTCTCATTTAGAGGCTAAAATCATTTAATCTTCTCACAAATAGTTTCATATTTAATCATATAAGTTCCTCAACATTTATATAGGGGGGGGGTGGCTGATCTGGCGTCTAAGATCCTCACCCAAGAGGAAAAGTCACGACACCATGGAAGAACTAGGACATTTTCAGCTTCCAGGAATTGTGTACAGGTCCTTGTGACATGGGGCTGTGCATTATTATGCTGAAACATGAGGTGATGGCAGAGGATGAATGGCACGACAATGGGCCTCAGGGTCTTGTCATGGTATCTCTGTACATCGATAAAATGCAATTGTGTTCGTTGTCCATACATTAACCCTTCCACCACCATGGGGCACTCTGTTCACAATGTTGACATCAGCAAACCACTCGCCCACACGGCGCCATACACGTTGTGTGCCATCTGCCCGGTACAGTTGAAACCGGGATTTGTCCGTGAAGGGCACACTTCTCCAGCATGCCAGTGGTCATCGAAGGTGAGCATTTGCCCACTGAAGTCGGTTATGACTCCGAACTGCAGTCAGGTCAAGGCCCTGGTAGGGACAACAAGCACGCAGATAAGCTTCCCTGAGAAGGTTTCTGACAGTTTGTTCAGAAATTCTCAGGTTGTGCAAACCCACAGTTTCATCTTCAGTCTGGGTGGCTGGTCTCAGACCATGTGGAGGTCCTGGGCTGGCGTGGTTACACGTGGTCTGCGAATGTGAGGCTAGTTCGACGTACTGCCAAATTCTCTAAATCGACATTGGAGGCGACCTATGGTAGAGAAATGAACATCCAACAGCTCTGGTGGACATTCTTGCAGTCAGCATGCCAATTGCGTGCTCCTTCAACTTGAGACATCTGTGTCATTGTGTTGTGACAAAACTGCACATTATGGAGTGGCCTTTTATTGCCCCCAGCACAAGGTGTACCTGTGTAATGTGTCGTGGAAATTCAATACTGAGAGAGACTTGGTCTTGGTAATTTCTTCAAACAATCATCTTTATTTAATATCGATTAATTATTGCAATAATGAGATCATCAGCCCACCAGTCTTGACTGACTGTTAGGCTGAGAGTCTATCCTTTACAGACGATGCACAGTTTTTATATAGCTGATACCAAGATTGCTTAGTCAGTCATTTCTAACGTATAAGCCACCTTGGTTATCTACACAGGATGGTCTTTTACTTAGTTTCCCAGATGCCAGGAAGATGAGACAATGAGGCATTGTTCTTAACTCTTCCAGGCTCTCTCTATCTTGGGTCACACCCAAACATCTTGTCTATAGAATGCTATCTTTTAGGTTTTTATCACCAACACAAATCAATTGTCAGCTTCAAGCTATCTCTAGTAGAAACCATGTCCTCAACACCCAGACTAGCTGCAGGGTGCTAGAGTGGAGACCATAAAACACAGAATTAGCAGGACATAAATATCTTACTTTTCATTAAGTAAATATTTGTTACATATCCAACAAATAAGGTGAATACATAATTTTTCCCTCACAAATTATCATGCTGTTTAATCAGCTTCTTGATATGCCACACCTGTCAGGTGGATGGATCATATTGGCAAAAGAGAAATGCTCACTAACAAGAATGTAAACAAATTTGTGCACAATATTTTAGAGAAATAAGCTTTGTGCGTATGGAAAAATTCTGTGATCTTTTATTTCAGCTCATGGGACCAACACTTTACATGCTAGCACCCAGTGACTAGCCTGTCTGAAAATATTTAAAATATTTTTTTGTCCTTGAAGCCACAGAGCACAACAACAGAGATCTGAGATTCCCAGTGGTCAGTCTTCCCAGAGTCATCCAACAGACCTGTCTTCCATTTTTAAGGTGAGCTGGGCTCATTCTGCCGATTATGTTGCAAAACCTTTCTTAAAAGGAAGCGAACGAAAACGGGGAGGGACCTACCTGAATTTGTCCAATAGAAACCTCTCGTTTTGCTCTGTTTGCGTCCGTTTGTTTCTTAAACAGTAAACAGTTTCCGAAATGAATACACCGCTGACTCATGTACACAGAAACCGTAATTTGCATGAAGTGCCAACAAGTGAGTAGTATGATACTAATGGTATCAAAGCAAAAACTAAAGAATAACATTTGTTTCATTTTGATATCCTTCTTTTCATTCTTTCTCTAAGATACTTGAAGACAAAATCATGACCTTTGTGAAGAGTGAGTTGAAGACGTTTCAGAGGATTCTTAATCCAGATCTCCCAGAATGCTTTGAGAGCCAGAGGGAGGGTGGTGAGACAGTGGATGCTGAAGAGGAGAAGGAGAAGAGTGCCAAAGAGGGGGCTCTGAAGATCACACTGCACATCCTGAGAGACATAAACCAGACGGAACTTGCTAACACACTTGAGAAAAGTAAGAACTCTCTGCCTTTAGTCATCAATGCATAATTTATTCAATAAAAGCTATGATATAAAGGCTGCTGATTTTATCTGAATATTTTCTGCATTATCAGGTTATTTAGGCGAGCTTGCTGTGTGCCAAAGCAAACTCAAATCCAATCTGAAGAGGAGATACGAATGTGTTTTTGAAGGGATAGCAAAGCAAGGAAACCCAACACTTCTCAATAAGATCTACACAGAGCTCTACATCACAGAGGGTGGAAGTGGAGAGGTTAATAGAGAACATGAGGTGCGGCAGATTGAGATAGCATCCAGAAGACCAGTAACACAAGAGAGATCAATCAAATGCAATGATATCTTTGAGCCCTTACCCGAACAAGACAAACCTATCAGAACTGTGTTGACAAAGGGAATCGCTGGTGTTGGAAAAACAGTCTCTGCCCAGAAGTTCATTCTGGACTGGGCTGAAGGAAAAGCCAATCAGGATATCCAGTTGATATTTTCACTCCCTTTTCGGGAGCTGAATGTGAGGAAGGGGAAAACATACAGCTTGATTGAACTTCTCAATCACTTCTTCATAGAAACAAAAGAGTCAGGAATCTCAGACTTTGGAAAGTACAAAGTTCTGTTTGTCTTAGATGGTCTGGATGAGTGTCGACTTCCTCTAGATTTCCAAAACAACGAGAGCTTGAGTGATGTCACAGTGTCAACTTCAGTGGACATGCTGCTGACAAACCTCATCAAGGGAAATCTCCTTCCCTCTGCTCTCCTCTGGATAACCTCCCGGCCTGCAGCAGCCAATCGCATCTCTCCCGAGTGTGTTGACCAGGTGACAGAGATACGAGGGTTCAATGACCCACAGAAGGAGGACTACTTTAGGAAGAGAATCAGTAATAAGAACATGGCCAGCAGAATTATTTCACACATTAAGTTGTCAAGGAGCCTTTACATCATGTGCCACATACCAGTCTTCAGTTGGATTTCAGCAACGGTTCTTGAGAGACTGTTGAGTGAAGCAGAGAGTGGAGAGATGCCCAAAACTCTAACTCAAATGTACGAACACTTCCTGATCTTCAACATACTGATAAAAAAACAAAAATATCCAGGGGAACCACAGAAAGCTGAAAGAGATTCACAGATGAAAATCGATAAAGAGATCATTTTGAACCTGGGGAAGCTGGCCTTTGAACAGCTTGAAAAAGGCAATCTGATCTTCTATGAGGAAGACCTGGGAGAGTGTGACATTGATGTCAAAGAAGCCTCCGTGTACTCAGGAGTGTGTACACAGATCTTCAGAGAGGAGTGTGGGCTGTACCAAGAAAAGGTGTACTGCTTTGTGCATCTGAGCATTCAGGAGTTTCTGGCAGCGTTATATGTGTTTCTCACATTCATTAACAACAGTGTGAATCTAATGGCTGAACAGGAAACCAACACCAGAAAACATCAGACATCGAAAGACACACCTGAAACCATCCTACACAAGAGTGCAGTCGACAAGGCCTTACAGAGTGAGAATGGTCACCTGGACCTGTTCCTCCGCTTCCTTCTGGGCCTCTCACTGGAATCCAACCAGACTCTCCTACGGGGCCTACTGACAAAGACAGAAAGCTGTTCACAGACCAATGAGGAAACAGTCGAGTACATCAAGCGAAAGATCAGGGAGAATCCTTCTGCAGAGAGATGTATCAATCTTTTCCACTGTCTGAATGAGCTGAATGACCATTCTCTAGTGGATGAGATCCAAAGCTACCTGAGCTCAGGAAGTCTCGCTAGAGAAGAACTTTCACCTGCACAGTGGTCAGCTCTAGTCTTTGTATTGCTGACTTCAGAGGAGGACCTGGATGTGTTTGAGCTGAATAAATACTCCAGTTCTGAGGAAGGTCTTCTGAAGCTTCTGCCAGTGGTCAAAGCCTCCAGAAGAGCTGTGTGAGTGTACCTATACCCTCATTAGACACCATACATTTTAAAAGGGGGACTTACCTTAAATTAACTTATTATTGATCATTGATTCTTCTTCAGGCTGAAAGGATGTAACCTCACACAGAAATGCTGTGGCGCATTGGCCTTAGCACTCAGCTCCAATTCATCAGTCCTGAAAGAGCTGGACCTGAGTGACAATGACCTGCAAGATTCAGGAGTGAAGCTGCTCTCTACTGGACTGGAGAGTCCACACTGTAGACTAGAGACACTGAAGTCAGTACTGTCAGGATGGGATGTATAAGATATTCCAAAATTACAATTTAACATTTGTTATTGGTGTCCACCATGGATTCGGAGTGTTAAAATGTCTCTCTGCTATAATATAATGTGACTCAGTGTTTGACATGAATAACAAAAGGGTACCCATTTCTGAAAGTGAAATTCCTCTTTCTGCAGGTTGTCATTCTGTGGAGTCACAGAGGAAGGCTGTGCTTCTCTGGCTTCAGCTCTGAAGTCAAACCCCTCATACCTGAGAGAGCTGGATTTGAGCTACAATCACCCAGGGGAATCAGGAGCAGACCTGCTCTCTAGTGGACTGGAGGATCCACAAACTAAACTGGAGATACTCAGGTAGAAATACAGATTCAAACAAATTGTGTGGTTTACTGCACTTCTCACACTTAAATGACTGTGTTATTCTACTTTCCTACAGTGTGGACCATGATGCAGAGTGCTGGTTAAAATCTGGCCTGAAGAAATGTAAGTCTTGATGGCACTCCTGAAGGCTGCTTATCTAATAACCTTTAACATTTTAATAAAAAAATCAACTGTCTTCTCATACTATAGTTGTTGATTTGCAATTAATTTTGTCCTCCATCAGATGCCTGTCAGGTCACACTGGACCCAAACACAGCACACAAACACCTCTCTCTGTCTGAGGGAAACAGGAAGGTGACATGGGTGGAAGAGGAGCAGCCATATCCTGATCACCCAGCGAGATTTGATCACTGGTCACAGGTGCTGTGTAGAGAGGGCCTGTCTGGGCGCTGCTACTGGGAGGTAGAGTGGAGTGGGCCTGAGACTCATGTAGGTTTGACCTATGGAGGAATCAGCAGGAAAGGAGAGGGTTATGATTGTGGGCTAAGATACAATGACAAGTCCTGGAGTCTGCGCTGCTCTGATAACACTTTTGTTGCCTATCATAATACCAGCAGCACCGCCATACCTGCTCCCTCCTCCAGCTCCCACAGAGTAGGAGTGTATCTGGACTGGCCAGCCGGCACATTATCCTTCTACAGCGTCTCTTCTGACACCCTGACCCACATTCACACATTCCAAAACACATTCACTGAGCCCCTCTTCCCAGGGTTTAGACTTTGGAATCATGACACCTCAGTTGCCCTTGGCTTGCTCAATAAGAAATGCAGTGGCCATGACTGAAGCCAAACAAGTTGTCTTGGGGGTGTGGTTTAATGTGCGTGTGTTTGTGCATGTGTGTATGTCGGTGTTCGCACGTGGCAAGCATTTGTACATTCAATCTGCCAAAACAGTACACAGTCACTCGCCCTTCTAGATAACTTGAAGCAGTCTAACCAGGTCTTGTGTCTTGTCGCTTAGGCTAGCTAGTACAAGCCAACTTTTTTTCCAATTAGCTTCAGCTGGCTGGTGTGCGACCGTGGCAAAGTTGGTTTGACTTTGGATAGCCTATCTCCGGAGCTAGTTAGGGATGTCAATATATTACATTAAGATTGGGTCACTTGCAGCTGCACACCGAATTGATGGTTACTTGGGTGCTGCCAGCTGTGGGGCAGGATTGAAATAAACCCAACCTAAGGAAAACTGTTACGGTACCCTTCATTCTGTGAAATACAATTTTTCATAATTATCTCGCAAATCTCTGTTTTGGACGAAACTGACTTCATGACAAATTTTCCTATTTACACTTTGTAGAAAATGTTGAGTCTAAAATAAATGTTTCTGACTAATATTGATGCCACATAGGCTGTTTTATACCAGAGATGTTGTTTAGTGCCTTAATTTGTTCTTTAAGCATAAACTTATGATTGGCTTTCCAGTTCAATAGTCAATATACTGTAATTGTTTTAATTTCAATATCAGAATTGTTGTTTGTTGTTTAATAAACATTGTTACACTTCTCAGATTAGATTAGTTTATTAGTCACATGCACAGCTTATTTCTCTTGGAAGCTTTTGATCGTCTCCACGGCAGCCCTGTTAATGAGGATGAGTAATTACCAACCTGATTACCAACCATGACAAGATGGCCTACAGAGAGGAGGTGGACACTCTGACGGCGTAGACCTAGGTAAACAATCTCTCCCAAAATGTCAGAAAAACAAAGGAGTTGATTGTGGACTTCAGGTGGAAACGGGGCGTGCCTTGGTTCCACTCCCGGTTCTGTCATGCCCTGATCTGTTTCACCTGTTCCTGTGATATTCTCCACCCCCTCCAGGTGTCGCTTATTTTCCCCAGTGTATTTATCCCTGTGTTTCCTGTCAGAGAGAATAAAGTAGACGGCATCGGTCATAAGTTTGATTGATGGCTTTTTTTATGGCCCCCCGGTGGGTGTACACCCCCCTTTTAGGGGTGAGGTTTTTTTTATGATAGTGTATGTACATCTGTCCCTTTGAAGATATGGCTTTGATTACATTAATGCAGTCAAGAAACGGTCAAGCTGATTGAAATGGCCTCTTTGAGGTCATTTCAACCCCCACCACCACCCCCATGTTCGAGGGAGTGCTTATGGCCATACGTCCTGTCCAGGCCTGTGTTTACAAACTGTCAAGGTGATTGAGGGGGCCTCTTTGAACTGGGGAATGTGTTTCTGAAACAGTAATGGTCTGGGGTATTAGACAGACGGACTATAAAGAGTGGACTGTGGACAGTACCCGCTAACTCAGAGATAAAGCCTAGAACAGTATAGAAACTAAAATAATCTCAGAACCCTAAAGAAGAAATTAAACATGGCTCCAAAACCAATTTTAGGTGTATTGTGTTCAGTGTGCCAAGAACCCGATGACAAAACCATAGAGGCCATTATTTGTGATGCCCCGGATTGTTTTAATGGATTACTGGATATGAGTGAAGGCCATATGGGTTACATTTTCCACCCGGAGGATTCAACCGTGAAGATTTTCACAAACACAGGACATGGCACACTTTTCCAAACAACAACCGGGAGTTTTTCTCCAGTGCTACGAATGAGAGAATGGTTAAAAATATGTTTAGGGTTATGCAAAATGGAAAAGACACTGAGAGGAACAGTACTGCCTGGCTATGCGTTTGAAGAAGGGGTCTCCGGGCGTGAAGACTTACAAGCCTTAAGAATATCCTCAACTGCATATACTCCGGATTCTAGAGAGACGATTTTAGCATGTACCCAATTTGATAGTAACAATGCCACCAAATCCGTTAATACGTATGTATTTTCCAAAGCATGCACGGAGGTCAACTATTTTGTTCCAGTTTTCAGTTTCATGTGGGGCGATTATCCTAAATTTCTTCACCTTATGAAAGAGGTGCAAAGCCTTTTCAAACATCGTGAACAGTTACGGCGCTGGGCGCTTCTATCCCCAAAACTATCCCCAAGACAGAGCCTGGGTCTAAAGACACACATGCGGATTTATCCATGGACTGAAAATATACAGCACCTGTCTGGAGGGATCAAAAGACAGTGTCTGATCCGGTCACAGTCTGAATACGATGAATTGGAAACGGACGGCCGTGTTGGTTAAAGATAGACTGTATTACCCCCCCCACCAGTCTTTTCCTGCAAGAAGTAAAATAGATTTTTTTTTTTTTATAATTATGTGTTTACAAATGTCTGTAAGGCTTAGAATTAAATAAAGGATTTTAAAAATGTAGAGAGAGCCATGATTATGCAATTTTTTATGTGATGGTATTGGATACTCTAGACCAGCTTTTAGACAGGGCTATGGCTTTTGGTGAACCACGTGATGTCTTACAGCTTGAAATATGTGGAGATAGTCTGCAAAACACAGTATCACTTGTTTTACCAAATGGCAGAGCAGATCTTGAACAATTCATAGCCCTGATGGAACGTCTTGTTCAATCTAATTTATCCATCATAGCAGATAGGAGTCTGGAACTAATTGTACAAATAGTTCGTCAGCCCCTAGGTGGAGGGGGTCAGAGAAGGAAACTTGATAGTCTCATGCAATCAGAAATCATAAACAATAAAAGGGCATATCTTATAAACGTTAACAATCCTGGTAACCAGCTATGCTTTGCAATAGGTCTATCACATTTACTCAACCCTGGATGTACGGATGCAATCGCTTTACAAAAGGCTAATGAGATACAAAACGCCGTAGGGCTAGGTGTACATGATGCAGTGGCTTTCTCCGACATAGTCAAATTTGAAAATTTGCTGAACATCAAGATTGTGGTTTTGTACCATAGTAGAGCTAATTCAGCTCTCATGAAATTCCAGAACAACCCACAACCTCATCCTCAGATTCTGTACTTTTATGTGCAAAACAACCATTATTATGGCATCACCAACGTCAGAGCTTTCTTAGGAGCACCATATGTGTGTCCAGCCTGTCATACAGGCTACACCCGCCAGGGGGGGCACTCGTGGCGTTATAACTGTTCCATATGTTTAGATGAGAATTGTCCAC
>QNTS01001185.1:168447-186490 GCA_003317085.1 Hucho hucho
GAATTCTATGTCAGGTGAACAAAAGGACTTGAGTTCCTGTATGTTGTTATGATCACACCACGTCTCGTTAATCATAAGACACACACCCCCACCCTTCTTCTTACCAGATAGATGTTTGTTTCTGTCGGCGCGATGCGTGGAGAAACCAGGTGGCTGTACCGACTCAGATAACGTGTCCTGAGTGAGCCATGTTTCCGTGAAGCAAAGAACGTTGCAGTCTCGGATGTCTCTCTGAAAGGCAACCCTTGATCTGATTTCGTCTACTTTGTTGTCAAGAGACTGTACATTGGCGATTAAAATACTCGGGAGAGGTGCACGATGCGCCCGTCGACGTAGCTTGACCAAAAGACCGGCGCGTTTCCCTCTTCTCCGGCGCCGCCGTTGTTTTGATTCGCCGCGTGCTATCCAGTCTATTGTTGTGGTTGGGTTAACAAACAGAGAATCCTCTTTGGGAAAGTCGTATTCCTGGTCGTAATGTTGGTAAGTTGACGTTGCTCTTATATCCAATAGTTCCTCCCGGTTGTATGTAATAAAACTTAATATTTCCCGGGGTAACAATGTAAAAAGTAATACATAAAAAAACAAAATACTGCATGATTTCCTGAGAACGTGAAGCGAGGCTGCAATCTCTGTCGGCGCCGGAAGTGTTATATGGTTGGTAACAGGCTGATTGGTTTGATTGGGCTAATTGGTACTAACGGTTGGTAACAGGCTGATTGGTTTGCTATTTGAGCCAGTAAAGTGGGCTTTTTATTCTTAGATAGCGGAATTACTTTTGCTTCCCTCCAGGCCTGAGGGAACACACTTTGTAGTAGGCTTAAATTGAAGATATGGCAAATAGGAGTGGCAATATTGTCCACAATTATCCTCAGTAATTTTCCATCCAATTCTTCAGACCCCGGTAGCTTGTCATTGTTGATAGAATTCAAAATGACAATGCTTAGCTTTCATAATTTCATAATTTATACTTGGATGTGTAGTGGCAGCGTTTGTTGCTGGCATGTCATGCCTAAGTTTGCTAATCTTCCAAAGAAAAAATCATTAAAATAATTGCCAATATCAGTGGGTTTGTGATGAATGAGCCATCTGATTCAATGAATGATGGAGTTGAGTTTTCCCTTTTGCCCAAATTATCATTTAAGGTGCTCCAGAGCTTTTTATTATCATTCTTTATACCATATATCTTTGTTTCATAGTATAGTTTTTTCTTCATTTTAGTCAGTTTAGTCACATGATTTCTCAATTTGCTGTATGTTTGCCAATCGGTTGTGCAGCCAAACTTATTTGCCATTCCTTTTGCCTATTCCCTCTCAACCATACAATTTTTTTATTCCTCATCAATCCATGGGGATTTAACCGTTTTTACAGTCATTTTCTTAATGGGTGCATGCTTACTAGTAACTGGAATAAGCAATTTCATAAGTGTAAAATGCAGCGTCTGGTTGCTCATCATTACACACCACTGACCAACAAATATTATTTATATCAACAACATAGGAATCACAAAAAAACGTATTGTATGACCTCTTATACAGTATATTATGCTCAGCCTTTGGAACTTTGGTTTTCCTAGATATGTCAACAATATTGTGATCACTACATCTGATGGAAATGGATACTGCTTTCAAGCAAATTTCTGCAGCATTAGTAAAGATGTGATCAATACCCTGGTAGGTTGACTGATAACCTGAACCAGGTTGCAGGCATTAGTTACAGTTTGAAGCGTTTCCTTGAGTGGGCAGCTTGATGAAAGAAAGACAATATTTAATTCATCCAGAAAATATACCTCTCTGTTGATATCAAATACATTATCAAACCTTTCACACATGTTATCCAGATACTCACTGTTAGCAATTGGTGGTCTATAGCAGCTTCCCACAAGAATGGGCTTTAGGTTAAGCAGATGAACCTGTAGCCATATACCTTCAACAGTATTAAGCATGCGATCCTCTCTAAGCTTTACATGAAGGGGGTTCTGAATTGAAACAGCAACACCTCCACCATTGACATTTCTGTCTTTTCTGTAGATGGTATAACCATGTTCTGCTACCACTGTATCATCAAAGGTATTATCTAAGTGAGTTTCAGAATATGAATGTCATCTGTTACTGGCAAGTTAATTAATTTCATGAACTTTGTTTCTTAAGCTACATATATATGTTAATGTGGGCTATTTTTAGCACTTTTCTGGGATGCTTGATTGTTTTAATTGCTTTACTGGAAAGCTTATCAGAAGCAGATATGCTCATGTTATTTATGTTAGTGCAGGGTGAGCTACACACACTGGACTTCCTACTAGGGCACACCACCTCAGTGCTAACAGTATAACTCTGTTTCATAAGCACATGATTAATGCATACAATAGCTGTAGGATCAGCAGAGGCATTCAGGGAAGTTGGAGAGACATGCAATTGGTTACTTAAATTAAATCACGTAACCAGTTGTGGAGAGAAAGAATCCTATTAAAGCGTTCAATGCCACGATTCAGAGAGGGCACAAGGCCAGATATAATGGGTATTTTATTAGTGTCTAGCAGAGAACCAATCAGTTCTTTAAAATCCAGTTTCAACTGTTCAGAGCTGCCCTTCATAATGTCATTTAAGCCCATATGGACTACGATAGAACCAATTTGTTCTGGCGTAGAACATTCTGGAGGAGCTTAGTAATGTAATTTACTCAAGATCCGGGATAGGACATTGTTTTAGCACCAGGAACAGTCACATTTCTTACCATGGAGCTGCCCAAAATCAAGGCTGGTGAGAAGGCTGAGGAAATCCCCTGGCGAACTTCAGGCAACACCGTCCAGTCGGACAACAACAAACGACAAGGCAGAGATTCATCCAACAAGCGCAGTCGCCGTCCAGCCACCGGCATAGAAAAAGCAAACATTCCACTCTGCGTTTTCCCCAGTTTCTTACGTAGGCTGGCGACCTGCTTGATCAAGGAAGCCACTTCAATCCTATAATCCTTGGCAAGCAAACATTTGCCGCATTGTAACTCCAAGTGATCCAGTTTGTCCAGAAACAAAGCGTAGTAGATACAGAGCTGTAACTGTTCATTTACTTCTCCAGACAAACAGGGCTCCATTGCTAAACTTATCTGGGACTAACTTCGTTAGTTTGATGGCTAGCAGCTTAGCTAGCTAGCTAGATAAGGTTAGCGACTCTGTCAAGCAGTCTTCAACCTGTCTGTTAAGCAGGATTCCGGGACAAGAAATAGCAGTCCTAGCTGTTAAAAGCAGAAATGCCATGTTTATTAATAACTTTTCAAGTTCAAAACTGTGCCCTCTTCTCAAACAATAGCATGGTATTATTTCACTGTAATAGCTACTGTAAATGGGACAGTGCAGTTAGATTAACAAGAATTTAAGCTTTCTGCCAATATCAGACATGTCTATGTCCTGGGAAATGTTCTTGTTACTTACAACCTCATGCTAATTGCAGTAGCTCAACCGTCCCGTGGATGGGACACCGATCCCGAAGAAGATTTATTAACATTGGTACATTCAAAAACTCCTCTCACTTACAGTAACCATATACTTTGCACACGAACCGCCACCCGCTTTGAGTAAGAAATCATGAAAGTATTTACATAAAACGCCTGGGTCGCCGGGGATCTCTCGGGGGACAGGGCAGCCTTGGAAATGCTTGTAAGGCTCTGATTGTGCAAAATGGTTCCACCAAGTCTTCTGCTGTTGTCTTTCTTTGTAGCTGTCCGGTAACCGGTCACTTCTCGTGTAGTCCTGAACAGAACTACAGAATATATTTTCCATCCATTCACTCTTGAAGATATTTCTTTGAAGGCTAACCAGCCGTATCAATGGTTCCCCAGTGGGGTGATGAGGGTAGCGTAATACGATGGTTTGAGCAGAGTAACCTCCTTAAATTCGCTTTCGAAGATACTTTACTTAGGACAGCTAATCAGCCAAACCAGTGATTGTCCGGGAGGTGAGTTTATCGTCTCCACTTCGTGTTGAGATTCAAAGTTCAAACCAATTTAAACGTACAGCTGCAGCAAGTTATAAAAAACAATTCTCTCTTATAGCTTCTCAAATCCCATCCCTCTCTTAACAAAAACACTTTCATAATTTGTCATATTACATGCACAACGCATAGTATGGAAACTTCATAGATGTAATGGGCATACTTTCCAAGTTACACAGTATTTCCATTATAACATTTTTAATGACATCACAAAATTACAAACAAAATGGCAGTGTTCTATAGGTCGTCTCTGACCATTCTCCACGTTCTATGATAGAAATATTGTTCCAGTATTTGCTTGTTAGAGTTTCGGCAGAAAAAAGTATGTTGAAACAAAGAGCATTCCTTTAGTGAATCTTGGAGAGGGGGAGAGAGATCTTCTCCCTTGATTTACAACAGGATGTGAGTTGTTCATCCCCACTAGTTCTTTCCTTCCCTCCTCTACGGGTGAGGGGGAGTCTGATTTAAGTTATTTATTGCAAACCTTGTCTGACATATTTGGATTCTCGTGGACAGTCATGACAGTAGGCTACTAAATGAATCATCACTCAATGCATCAACCATTGTTTGAGGAGCATGCAGTCTCTATATTACACCCAAACTCTCTATGCCATGGGCTCTCCAACCCTGTTCATGCAGCTGCCCAATGATTAATTTGGTAAACCAAGTGAAATCTGTTTGGGAACATCGATAGTATAATGTTTTTAAAAATACAAATTCAATATAATCGTAGGCTAACTGTAAGCCGCCCTGCACAATCAATGAACCAACAGTGTCGCCTAGGCCTATATGTTCTCTCCGAGACTCGTGGATAGAAAGTTTGGAGCATAGCATAAGGTAACCAGTCCACCCAGTATGCATTTTATTTATACATTTTTTATTTAACCTTTATTTAACTAGGCAAGTCAGTTAATAATAATAGAGTCAACACTCAAAGGTAATTACTAGGATTATTTTAAATTTTGGAGTATAGGCTAGACCCATTATTTACCAAAGACATCTTAAATCATTTTTTTGTAATGTTTTTCTGCCATGCATAATACGCAATAGGCTATGTAGTGTATGAAGGCACAATGATAATTTTAATTCAGGTTAGATTTTTGGGGGCTCATACAGTGCATTCGAAAGTACTTTTTCCACATTTTGTTGCATTACAGCCTTATTCTAAAATTGATTAAATTGCTTTTTCCCCTGATCAATCTACACACAATACCCCATAATGACAAAGCAAAAACAGGAAATATCACATTTTAAATAAGTATTCAGACCCTTTACTCAGTACTTTGCTGAAGCACCTTTGGCAGCGATTACAGCTTTGAGTCTTCTTGGGTATGATGCTACAAGCTTGGCACAACTGTATTTAGCGAGTTTCTCCCATTCCTCTCTACAGATCCTCTCAAGCTATGTCAGGTTGGATGGGGAGCATCACTACACAGTTATTTTCAGGTCATTCCAGAGATGTTTGATCAGGTTCATGTCCGGGCTCTGGCTGGCCCACACAAGGACATTCAGAGACTTGTCCCGAAGCCATTCCTGCGTTGTTTTGGCTGTCTGCTTAGGGTTCATGTCCTGTTAGAAGGTGAACCTTCGCCCCTGTCTGAGGTCCTGAGCGCTCTGGAGCAGGATTTTATCAAAGATTTTATCAATCTCTGTACTTTGCTCCGTTCATCTTTGCCTCGATCCTGAATAGTCTGCCGCTGACAAATATCACCCCAGCATGATGTTGCCACCACCATGCTTCACCGTAGGGATGGTGCCTGGTATCCTCCAGATGTGACACTTGGCATTCAGGCCAAAGAGTTCAATCTTGGTTTCATTAGACCAGAGAATCTTGTTTCTCATGGTCCTTTAGGTGCCTTTTGGTAAACTCCAAGCGGGCTGTCATGTGCTTTTACTGAGGAGTGGCTTCCATCTGGCCACTCTACCATAAAGGCCTAACTGGTGGAGTGCTGCAGAGACAGTTGAACTTCTGCAAAGTTCTCCCATCTCCACAGAGGAACTCTAGAGCTCTGTAAGAGTGACCATCAGGTTCACCTCCTTGACCAAGGCCCTTCTCCCCCGATTGCTCAGTTTGACTGGGTGGCCAACTCTAGGAAGAGTCTTGGTGGTTCCAAACGTATTCCATTTCAGACTGATGGAGGCTCCTATGTTCTTGGGGACCTACAATGCTGCAGACACTTTTTTGGTACTCTTCCCCAGTTCTGCACTTCGACACAATCCTGTCTCTGAGCTCTACGGACAATTCCTTCGACCTCATGGCTTGGTTTATGCTCTGACATGCACTGTCAACCTTATATAGACAGTTGTGTGCCTTTCCAAATCATGTCCAATCAATTGAATTTACCACTGGTGGACTCCAATCAAGTTGTAAAAACATAACAAGGATGATCAATAGAAACCGGATTCACCTGAGCTCAATTTTGAGTCTCAAAGCAAAGGGTCTGAATAATTTAAGTTTTTTATTTGTAAGACATTTGCTAATTCTTTTTGTCATTCTGGACTATTGTGTGTAGATTGATGAGAAAAAATAAAATGTAATCAATTTTAGAATAAGGCTGTAACATAACAAGATGTGGAAAAACTCAAGGGGTCTGAATACTTTCTGAATGCACTGTATATAGGCCTATGCATATGCATAAGCTCTTATACGTGTATGGGTTTTTTGAATGAATCATCACCTCCGAAAGCGCTGTCCATTTTGTTGTTAGGCTTTGAAACAACATCCACATGACCATATTTTCCACTCAGTTTTACCTTATTGTTGAACTTTAGCAACATGAAATTTTATTAAAATCTGTTCATATACACCCCCAGGAAGAATATGACATTTATTTTTTCTGACAATCGAGCGACTTTAGATCATTAGAACGCATTCGCCAAAAGCCTCAAAATACACCTGAAATGATTTATGCAAATATGTGAATATCACCCTCTTACATTTGGGAACTTTACAGTCCTACTGATCAAATAACCTTGAAAGGGTAGGCAATCTCTCCCTCAGTTGCCCATGCATATCAACAACAACAAGATGAACAACTAATGCTAGCCAGAGCGAGATGAGCTAAAATCTAACCAGGGAACATTAGATAAACCCTCTCAGCTAGCTGGCCGTCAAAACTGCACTGATAAACGAAGGGGAGTAGTAGCCTGCTCGTCCTTCTACAGCTTGTCTGCCAATGCATGCTTGTCCCAACCCACATTTTGACAACTGAGTGGGAACTTGTCTGCCTGGCAACCAATTTGATCGACACCAAATACATTTGATTGACACCTAAGAGATACACAAACTCTGGATAACAAAACAGTCATTCAAGATCAGCATATCTAGCTAGCCAAACTATTCACATTTCTTGCTAGCTAACCAAATGAGGCATATGAGGTTGGAGCATACCGCCACAACAGATCCACAGATGACACAATCTCAATCACACTCCACACTGCCCTTTCTCACCTGGAGAAAAGGAACACCTATGTGAGAATGTTGTTCATTGACTACAGCTCAGCGTTCAACACCATAGTGCCCACGAAGCTCATCACTAAGCTAAGGACTCTGGGAATAAACACCTCCCTCTGCAACGTGATCCTGGACTTCCTGACAGGCCGCCCCCCCCCCAGGTGGTAAGAGTAGGTAATAACACGTCTGCCACGCTGATCTTTAACACTGGGGCCCCTCAAGGGTGTGTACTTAGTCCCGTCCTGTATTCCCTGTTCACCTACGACTGCATGGCCAAACACGACTCCAACAACATCATTAAGTTTGCTGACGACACAACAGTGGTAGGCCTGATCACTGACAACAATGAGACGGCCTATAGGGAGGAGGTCAGAGAACTGGCAGTGTGGAGGACAACAACCTCTCCCTCAATGTGAGCAAGACTAAGGAGCTGATCATGGACTACAGAAAAAGGCAGGTCACACTTGTTTGTGTGTCCTATTCGGTCTTGTGTTTGACACATGTGCGCTAGCCTATTAGCCATGTTATGACTGACTTGTGATCATGACTGGCTTGTTGACATTCCCAGCCTTAGTTACAGTCATCCATTTTTGTTCAAAATATTGAGTCATTGAAACTGAAACAGTGCATCCCGAATGGGTGGATGAAGCAAACATTGTACCAGGCCAGCTGTGATTTACAACTTGATAGCAAGATTTTGGACAAGAAATGTATTGGACAATTATATTAATCATGCTGCATTGAATTGCATCCATCTATTCTGCCAACGGTAAAAAATATACTTATTTTATTTATTTAACAAATTTATGCAACACCCAATACCCCTGTGTGAAAAAGTAATTGCCCCCTTACACTTAATAACTGGTTGTGCCACCTTTAGCTGCAATGATTGCAACCAAACGCTTCCTGTAGTTGTTGATCAGTCTCTCACATCACTGTGGAGAGATTTTGGCCCACTCTTGCATGCAGAACTGCTTTAGCTCAGCAACATTTGTGGATTTTCAAGCATGAACTGCTCGTTTCAAGTCCTGCCACAACATCTCAATTGGGATTAGGTCTGGACTTTGACTAGGCCCTTCCAAAACTTCAAATGTGTTGCATTTTAACAATTTTCATGTAGACTTGATTGTATGTTTTGGATCATTGTCTTGCTGCATGACCCAGCTGCGTTTCAGCTTCAGCTCACTGACGGATGGCCTGAGCAGAATTCATGGTTCCTTCTATTAAGGCAAGTCATCCAGGTCCTGAGGCAGCAAAGCATCCTCAAACCATAACACTACCACCACCATGCTTGATTGTTGGTATGAGGTTCTTACTGTGGAATACAGTGTTTGGTTTTCGCCAGACATAATGGGACACATCTCGTCCAATATTAGGTTTTGGTTGAAGATCTGATAACATTCAGTATAAAAAAATATGCAAAAGTTGAGAAAATTAGAAAGAGGGCAAATAACAGCACTGTATATCATGGATAATACATCATTATAAGCAGAGGCGTCATGCACCCCCAAAATCTGAGGGGGTACAAAGTATGTGAAGATGGCTGGGGGGTGGTCTGGAGGGGTGCTAAGCAAACCTCTGGAGCTGTCTGTATCCTCCTGACTGGTGTTTTTAAGAAACGTAATATGCTTATTTGCATCTCTGATAAAATCTGGGTAAAAGATTGAAAGGAATGTGAGTCTCATCCAGTACGTTTAGTAATTGTTTGCTTTTCTAAAGTCTACCAACCTTGCCAGCAGCCATGCCAGCTAAGATAGTTAGACAAGCTAGCTACTCTAACTTGATTGATAGTCTGAAATAACTTTCTTGGTAGCTAGTTATGAGATTGGGAACCTAACTGGACTATCTATAGCCAACTTCATAAAATTGCTAGGTGGCTAGTAGTATTACAGAGAAACAATATTAACAACAATTTAAAATATATATATATATTAAACAGGAAAACCCTGTGCCCCCTATGGGCATGACACCTCTGATTATAAGGCAAGGTGTTAGGCTGTGACGGTAACCTGAATTGACCTCGGGGAGATTCAGAGTAAGAGAGTCTAGACAGATGTCCCAATTTAATCAGGTAATGGAAACTGCACTGTGGGTTCAAATGTGTCCGCTATATTTTAGGGACAGGAGTGGTTTAGTGTCACTATCCAATTACAATGTCTGCAAGAGAAACAGCTTGACACCTCTGATACAGTGTTGGACACAAAATTACACCTGTCCTTAAAATACAGTGTGAATATTCTGAGCGGTTTCCTTTTTCTGCAATTCATTGAATTCATCTTATTCAATTGTTACCATGCACCTGCAACAAAGATAGCTCAGATGTGCAAGTGCCTTTTTAATATTGAACTGAGGCAAAAAAGAAAGAAATAAAGAAGGCCAGAAAGCCCCACAGATGGGTGAAATATTCCATTAAAAATGTAATCTCTACAAAGAAAATATCAACTCGGGATTCATTTTGAGGCGTGCAGCGACCAGTGAGAGATTGTGCTCTGAAACAGGCTATCAAAACATAATACATAAATCAATAAGAAACAGCCAAGGTCAATAAATATAGACATCTATAAACCACTGGCACAGACGCCTACTGTCATCATCTGACTTATCTCCTTTACCTTACTAATTTCATCCTCCTTTTGAAGAGTTTGTCCCAGTCTGTCTGTGTTCTAGTGTGTGTCACAGCGTGTGTCCTATAGATATGTGTGTGTGTGTGTGTGTGTGTGTGTGTGCTATAGATGTGTGTGAGAGGGTAATTGAATTAGAGTGTTGATAGAGCAGGTTACTGCCTGGGGTTAATATCCGACATGCACTCTGCTCCTCTCCAGAGGCTTAATGTCTTAAAGCACATTAGGAACTTTATTGACTGCTATGACCTTTTAAAACTGTGCGCGCGTGTGTGTGTGTGTGTAACTGCACTGGTCTATTAAGACATTACATTTCTGCTGATTAGAGTCAGCCAGGAGTCAGCCAGCTCCCCCCAGGCAAACCATCATCATCGTCTTCCTCTCTCACACTCTCTGCCTCAGAATCTCACGCTCGCTTTCTCTGACTATCACTTCCCTCCCTCCCTATCTCACCTTTAGATACAGATGTAGGATCTTAATTTGTGCCAGTTTGATACAGCACGAAAATAATCCTGCAGCAACAGGAAATGTGAACTGTTATGTGGATTATAATTAATGGACATTATTGTATGTGGTTTATACATTTTTCATAAGGGAAAATCAAGTCTGACATTTCTAAGTGGAAATTACAAAGTTCAGAAGCCTTTTTAAACTTCAAATACACTGCACATTTTACATTTCCTGCAATGCAGGAAAGTTCTCCTGCAACAGGGTGATCAGATTTATGGCATTTGGGGAAACAACATCTCTTATTGTGAGAATTCTATTTAATTTTATTGACAGGTGCTAGACTCCTATCAACCCTGCTAGATGTACTGACTGAATACTTCCATCCTCTCTGGAACATTCTATGTGGTTCTATCTGATGATGTCACAAAGGCCAGCTAATTCTTACTGAACTGTAGGGTTCTGATACAGAACACTGGGAATTTATTGGGCGAAAATAAACTCTCTCCTCCTCCTCCTGCTGATAATTGAATTCCTGGTAATAAGGTCTCTTTAATACCATCTCAGTCTCCCCACACACACAAGACTTTTGCATGAGGATGAGATTAAACTGCAACAGTTATTAAAAAGTCCTCAACCTCCTCTTCCGACTGCTGGAAAAGAATTATAGCAACTTAAAGGTACTTATATGCACTTAAGTGCACTTGCAGGCACTTTCCAAGTTATTTCAAATTTTGAGCACTTTTGATATCTCCGTAGTTAACTCCATAATGTGCCATCAATGTTAACGGCCTGAGACACACATGACAGGAGAACAGAGTGGAGAGGACAACGTGGTGAAGGATTGATGGGAGGGGGTCGTTATCGAATCGTTAAAGCAAGGAAACACTTCTCATCACAGATACCAAATTATCTCCTGAGGGAGAGATAGAAAGAAATTGCAGAGAGACGGGAGCTAGAGAGTGAACGATAGTAAGAGGCGAAGGGGAAAACAGGGACTGTAAGAGAGAAAAAGAGAGGAAAGAGATTGATAGAGAGGGGGGTGAAAGATATATATAGAGATGAGGTATATAAATAGTTGGAACAGCCACAGAGAGACCGAGAGAGACTGCCGCAATTCACAGGTAGCAGTGCCAACCTTTTTGACAGCAGAGATATTATATCTGCATAGATCAATGTCTCCACTGCCCTCCGAAAGAGCTTCTCTCTATAAAATCAGATCACACACACACACATCAAAACTCAGCAGGGGCACAAAGTATGTGAGGATGGTTCTGGGGGTGGTCCGGAGGATGGTTTTTCATTTTTCAAACACCTGAAACAGCCTTTTCCTGCAATCAAGAGCCATAATTCTTATTCTAATTCTATGTATTTTTCTGCATATCTAAGCATACCTCTTGAGCTGTCTGTATCCTCCTGACTTGTGGTAAAAAAAAATGTAAGAAAGTAAATATGCTAGCTACTCTAACTTGATTGATAGCCTGAAATGGGCTAGCTACAGCCAACTTCATAAAATTGCTAAGTGGCAAGTAGTTTTACAGAATAATAATAATAATAATAATAATAATAATAATAATATACTGTATACACATATGTACACTACCATTCAAAAGTTTGGGGTCACTTACTTTTTTTTTTTTTTAAAGCATGTTTTTTGTCCATTAAAATAACATCAAATTGATCAGAAATACAGTGTAGACATTGTTAATGTTGTAAATGACTACTGTAGCTGGAAACAGCAGATTTTTTATGGAATATCTACATAGGCGTACAGAGGCCCATTATCAGCAACCATCAGGAGTGATGGTTCCAATGGTACTTTGGGTTAGCTAATCCAAGTTTATAATTTTAAAAGGCTAATTGATCATTAGAAAACCCTTTTGCAATCATTTAAGCACAGCTGAAAACTGTTGTTCTGATGAAAGAAGCAATAAAACTGGCTTTCTTTAGACTAGTTGAGTATCTGGAGCATCAGCATTTGTGGGTTCGAATACAGGCTCATAATGGCCAGAAACAAAGAACTTTCTTCTGAAACTCGTCCGTCTATTCTTGTTCTGAGAAATGACAGCTATTCCATGCGAGACTGAAGATCTCGTACAACGCAATGTACTACTCCCTTCACAGAACAGCGCAAACTGGCTCTAACCAGAATAGAAAGAGGAGTGGGAGTCCCCGGTGCACAACTGAGCAAGAGGACAAGTACATTAGAGTGTCTAGTTTGAGAAACAGATGCCTCACAAGTCCTCAACTGGCAGCTTCATTAAATAGTACCCGCAAAACACCAGTCTCAACGTCAACAGTGAAGAGGTGACTCCGGGATGCTGGCCTTCTGCTTTTCTTTCAAAAACAAGGACATTTATAAGTGACCCCAAACTTTTGAATGGTAGTGTATATACAGTGCCTTCGGGAAAATTATACTTATTTACATAAGTATTTAGACCCTTTGCTATGAGACTCAGTAGAATGGCCTTACTGAAGAGCTCAGTGACTTTCAACATGGAACCATCATAGGATGCCACCTTTCCAACAAGTCAGTTCATCAAATTTCTGCCCTACTAGAACTTCCCCGGGTCAACTGTAAGTGCTGTTATTGTGAAGTGGAAACCTCTAGGAGCAACAACATCTCAGCCTCGAAGTGGTAGGCAACACAAGTTCACAGAACGGCACTGCCAAGTGCTGAAGAGCGTAGGGTGTAAAAACACTACTGAGTTCCAAACTGCCTCTGGAAGCAACGTCAGCACAAGAACTGTTTGTTGGGAGTTTCATGAAATGGGTTTCCATGGCCGAGCAGTTGCACACAAGCCTAAGATCACCATACGCAATGCCAAGTGCAGGCTGGAGGGGTGTAATGCTCGCCGTCATTGGACTCTGGAGCAAAGGAAATGCGTTCTCTCGAGTATTAAATTACGCTTCACCATCTGGCAGTCCGACGGACGAATCTGGGTTTGGCGGAAGCCAGGAGAACACTACCTGCCCCAATGCATAGTGCTAACTGTAAAGTTTGGTGGAAGAGGAATAATGGTCTGGGGTTGTTTTTCATGGTTTGGGCTAGGCCCCTTAGTTCCAGTGTAGGGAAATCTTAACGCTACAGCATACAATGGCATTCTAGACGATTCTGTGCTTCCAACTTTGTGGCAACAGTTCAGGGAAGGCCCTTTCCTATTTCAGCATGACAATGCCCCTGGTCCATACAGAAATGGTTTGTCGAGATCGGTGTGGAAAAACTTGACTAGCCTGCACAGAGCCATCAAACACCTTTGGATGAATTGGAACGCCGACTGCGAGGCAGGCCTAATCACCCAACATCAGTGTCCAGCCTCACTAATTGTGGCTGAACGGAAGCAAGTCCCCACAGCAATGTTCCAACATCTAGTGGAAAGCCTTCCCAGAAGAGTGGAGGCTGTTATAGCAGCAAAGGAGGGGACCAACTCCATATTAAGGCCCATGATTTTGGAATGAGATGTTTGACAAGCAGGTGCCCACATACTTTGGTCATGTAGTGTATGTTGCAATAGAAGACTAAGTAAAGCTTTGCTCACCAGAATAGTGTCATAAATTATAGAATGAATGCTTCGATCTAGTTGACATCGGTAAAGATTTCAGTGTCATCTCTGCTTTCGCAGGAAAATACATTTAGGAACAGGGAGAAAAACGGGAAAGACTTTCTGTGCCAAATGTCCTAATGACATCAGTTTGACCAATTGTTAGGAAATAGAAAGCTGTGAAAATGACCTAATATGTTTCAGGGTGGCTTGGAAGCATATGAAAGGTTATAGACCTACAGTCAGTGTCCAGATTTCACTTTTCATTTAAACCATCTGAAGAGTAGGCTACCGTTTCCTTGACGTGGCATAGGTCTATTTGATGTCCCCATCTTGTCTCTGTCGAATTAGTGTAGCGCCTCACAGTCATCACACATAGGCACTGCTATCATCCTTTATTACCACTTCCCCAAATCTTTCCCAAACATTACTTTTCTGGCCCTCCCTTCTCTTTATTTTAAACTCTCCATTTTGCAGATTTTCTCTTATTGAACTAAACTCCGACATTTTACTTTTTGCCTCAGTGGAATTGTTCTACCAGTTCACAAAAGCATTTGGTGTGAAGGCTATTTGGCACGTGTAATGTTAGGCCCTAAAGCTAAGGCTTATGCACTAATGCCAGATAGCCCAAAAAATTATGAAAGAGAAATCTCAATGTAGCCTATATAAATAATATAAATTGCACAATAATATTTTTTTTATGTATTGTTTTAACCCGACTCATTTCCTACACAGAATAGGTCACCAGTGCAGTTTCACATTAGTGCAGAGGAAGGCTGGAGAAGAGGAGATGCAGCCCATCTAAGTGTTGGTATGAGATGTGGTCTAACTCTTTTGACTTAAACCCCGCATCCGTCCACAATCCTCATGTACCTCCTCCTTCTTCAGTTTAGGTTCCATGTTCCACTCTTCATGTCTGCGCCAACACCGCCATCTAGTGAGGAAGACATAAAAAAACAAGTGTCAACTTTTTTTTACAATAATTACTGTGCTACTATAATTACTGTCGTAACACATTTTGTTTAATGCAGTATGAGCCATGTCAGTTATCTTTTATACAGTCTATGAGTGTAGCTGCAGCCTGCTTTCATTTGTGGCCTATGGCTTTAATATCAGAGTCCAGAATGTCCCCAGAGATCCAAGTTTCAGTCAATACCAGAATATCCAGATTTGTCTGCATAGCCCAGATCTTGATGTAATCCAGTTTAGGAAGTAAGCTCCTAATGTTCAGATGCATCAACCCAAGTCCTTTACAATTTTTAAAGTCACATGAAAACTCCAACTCAAACAAGCTACGTTCAATAGGCGGTTGCAGGGCCTGTCTGATGGTTGATGTTGATATAGTTGGTATGGCTAAAAGATTTCATAGAACTGCACCATTTGGTCTATCCCTATTAGTAATAGAGGAAAAATAAGAAATTGGAATGACTTTGCCAAGGTTAGCACCATAGGGCCTGAGGCCGCAGCCAATGTCAATATGAGGAACTCTCAGAGTAACCAATGATGGTGCATAACCCAAGCCCTCTACGTGATTTGAAACCAGGTGGTATTCAGGTTTATGGAATTCACACTTGAACTAAAAGCACTGGGTGAGCAGGCCACAGTGGGTTCCTTTTTTGAGCTACCAATAGCAGATCTAAGAGTGGAGTGAATGGGTACAAGATTACTGACAACACCCCTGGCAATATAGACAACAGTACGACGATAACGCTTAGAGAGGACAGGAGGTATTACCTGAGCAGGGCTTGGTCTGTCTGAGTCAATATCTTAACGCAGCCTTGAAATATGAAAAGGGTTCAGGTGCCTAGATGGTTTGGGTGGAGTCCATCGTCCCTGTAGACCATCTTTTGTTTCCAACAAGTGTTGAAATTGTCAGCAAAAGTTATGCCAACAGAATGGCAGTAGTCTTTAAGCCAGATATAAAGTGCTAAAAGCCTGCTGAAACTTTCGCAGCTGCGACCCAGTGACGGCAAGGGACCAGAGATAATTTGATGCTTTTCAGAGCCTTTTAGGTGTTGATCAGCTCAATAAAATCCTGTCGGCGGAACCTACCTGGCCTGCTGGACCTACCTACCTAATCTGGTAGGTAGGTCTGGCCAGGTAGGTCTGGCCAGATCTACCTACCTAGCCGGCCGGACCTACCTAACTGGCTGGCCAGACCTACCTTGCCAGCGGACCTACCTGGCTGGACCTACCTACCTACCAGCCTATATCATATAATTTAACGACATCAGTGCATTTGTAACATTACTAATCCATATAACCTAAAGTGCAGTCATTTTTCAAGAGGGGTTTCTTTGCCATGATGTCATCAATGGGTTCCCAAATACGAAAGGAGCAAGAGACCGCACCCACATCTCCATAAAAGCATCATCCTAAAAATTATGTGAACAGAAAAGGCTTCCACTCTTAACACTTTAGCATTGACAACTTCCCCAATCAACTCTTTTATCACATCCGTCAACCTTATCAGACTCATGATCCCCTTGCGACTTAGCTTGCCCTTCCTTCTCGGCACACTCTACCTCCGAACTGCCGCTGGAAACTGTGTTGCTCTCCTCAAACTTCCTTTTCTTCTTCATCTCCGCCCCCATAGACCTATCGCTCCCCTTCAAACCCCTACTCTCTTTCTCTCCCACTTTCTTTTTTTCCCTCCCCTTTATTTGTACCGCTATGCTCCATACTTGCTTCACTTTTTTCTCCACTCCAATCTCCTACCATCTCTGACCAAGTCACAGCACAGCGTTGCCGACCTGCCGCCACACCGAGTAAAGTTTGATTGTTTTCTTATTCCCTTTCAGTCGAATTACAGTGCTACTACTCTGATCAAGCCACCAAAACAAACGACTAGCCCTCTGTGTCAAACTGATTCTCCTGAGAGAGTTTAGGCTTTAGAATCATGACACCTCATTTGCCCTTGGCAGGTAGAATAGCTTAATGTGTCCTGGAGCAAGTCTTTAGGGAAGTCATCTTTTAAGGACATGTACACTTAAAGAGGGGCTGAAGTTACTAATTTGGCATAGTTTTTTTTAGCTTGCTCAATAAGAAATGCAGCAGCCATGACGGAAGTCAAACGAGACTTTAATGTGTGTGTTCGCACGTGACAATGGTTTGTATATTCACTCTGCCAAAACATTCACCCTTCTAGATAACATGAAACAGTCTAACCGTGTCTTGAAGTCACTTCTTTCGCCAATTATCTTCAGCCGGCTGTTGTGCCCAGAGTTGGACTTTGGATAGCCTATCTCCGGGGATATTTAGGGACCGTCAATAAATGACAATGTAACTAGGACAATATTTACATTAAAGGCACACATTTTAGTTGTCTCATTAACTGCTTTCAATCTTTGTGTATGAGTTTACAATTTATAGTTGGTTTGAGGTTTTTAAGTCATTGAAATTTGGAGCTATTAAAATGTTTTGATATTGTCACATGTACATTGTGTAATTTTATTGATGGTCCCTAACTATACCCTAGCCTAATGGGTATTACAATCGGGTCACATGCAGCTGCACTTCGAATTGATGATTACTTGGGTGCTGCCAGCGGCAGGATTGAAATCTACCCAACCCAAGGAAAATTGTTATGGTACCCTTCATTCTTTGAAATAAAATGTTCCAGAAAAATCTCAGTTTTGGACGAGACTGACTTTATGACCAGAATGATCCTACTATTTACACTTTGTAGTCAATTTGGACACTAGAATACATTTTTCGGACTAATATCGATGCCACATAGGCTCACCCTAGTAAAACTGTGTAAAACCGCTTCTAAACAGTTAAACTGCTCTTAGTTTAGTTAGGGTATTATGTCCAGCTCACTGTTTCAAGCAGAAAGCAGGAATATCAGGCCATAAAAGGGCATGTGTCTCATAGAGATGATGTCATCAGAACAGCCATGTGTGCTGGGTCTCCCCTTTCAGTTAGAGAGAGAGAGAGAGAGAGAGAGAGAGAGAGAGAGAGAGAGAGAGAGAGAGAGAGAGAGAGAGAGAGAGA
>QNTS01001185.1:192034-215959 GCA_003317085.1 Hucho hucho
ATCAAATCAAATCAAATTTTATTTGTCACATACACATGGTTAGCAGATGTTAATGCGAGTGTAGCGAAATGCTTGTGCTTCTAGTTCCGACCATGCAGTAGTATCTAACAAGTAATCTAACAAATTCACAACAACTACCTTATACACACAAGAGTAAAGGAATGAATACGAGTATGTACATATAAATATATGGATGAGCGATGGCTGACCGGCATAGGCAAGATGCAGTAGATGGTATGGAGTCCAGTATATACACATATATATGAGATGAGTAATGTAGGATATGTAAACATTATATAAATGGCATTGTTTAAAGTGGCTAGTGATACATTATTTCATCCAATTATAATTATTACTGGGTCATGCATCACTGGGTCATGCTCAGTTCATCTCTCTATGGACTGCTCCTCTGAAACTCGGGTTCTCAAACCTCGCCATGTTTTTCTGACCCACCTATAGCTTTGGCAGCATTAAGACGGTTAGCACTGTTGCCTTGGACAGCTGCCATCTTGGATAATATTTTCTTGCCGCTGTCATCTCTGGAACTCTTTGTCACTATTGTTGCTGTTAAACAATAGTGACAAAGGCAACAAACAAGTATAATGTTATGTGATAACTTGTATCCTTTGTCCTCTCTGTGTATAGGGAAGGATGTGGCCGACCGTTGGTATGACGAGGTCAAACAATACAACTTCAACCGCCCCGGCTTCTCCTCTGGCACAGGTGAGACACACACACACACACACACACACACATGCAAGCACACACAGACACACACACTCTGACTTGTGTAGTGCTGCATGCCACAGTGTTGTGTTCACCCAGGCTGGGTTCAGGGTTGGACTGTGTGGTCTCTGTTCTATAAATGTGACGTTAGCGTTCTGTGACTGTGTAGATCTGTGACTCAGCTCACAAACATGCATGGAACACTGCTGCCTGTGGGAAAATCACAGTTCTTTAGAGCATTCCCAGTTTTATGTAATTCCTGTTCCCTTCCTGAAGCCCCCTGCTCAGTGTGACCGACCCTGCAGTGTCAGGATCACTCCTATCAACTCATGTGCTGCTGACAGATAAATGAGGAGAGGAAAGACAGAGGGGGAGAGATGGGAGGTGCAATAGAGGGAAAGAGTGTATATGGGGGGGACGATAGAGGGGGGAGGAGATGAATATAGGGTTCTGTAGCTGTAAATATTTAGAGGAGCAGTGCTCCAGATGGCTTCCTTCAGTGAATGTGTTTAGCTTCTCTCACTCTCTCACTCTCTCACTCACACCAGGTCATTTCACAGCAATGGTGTGGAAGGGCAGTAAGAAGCTGGGTGTGGGGAAGGCCAGTGCGCCAGATGGCTCGTCATTCGTGGTAGCCAGGTACTTTCCAGCAGGGAACATCACCAACCAGGGACACTTTGACAACAACGTCCTGCCGCCTAAGGACTGAGTAACATACTGACCCATCACCCCCATCCAAAAGACATTTGCACTTTGACTTGTGACCTTGACTTTTTATATATATATATATATATATATATATATATATATATATATATATACACACACCTTCAGAAGGCACAACTGGCATGGTCTGGGTTTGGTCAATGGTGTGCCTATATTTTTTTTTACGCATTTGTTAGTCACAGTGGTTTTGTCATATATATATGACAAAACCACTGTGACAAACCACTGTGACTAACAAATGCGTAAAAAAAATATAGGCACACCATTGACCAAACCCAGACCATGCCAACTGTGCCTTCTGAAGGTGTACCAGCCACCCAACTGGGTTACGACCTACTCATTCCATCGTTAGTAGGGGTAGAGATTTTACACATAGTAAAATAATTTCTGGTAAAAAATATATATTAGTACCAGTCAAAAGTTTGGACACCTACTCATTCAAGGGTTTTTCGTTATTTTACTATTTTCTACATTGTAGAATAATAGTGAAGACATCACAACTATGAAAAATACATATGGAATCATTTAGTAACCAAAAAAGTGATAATTAAACAACTCAATTTATATTTTAGATTCTTCAAAGTAGCCACCCTTTGCCTTGATGACGCCTTTGCACTCTTGGCATTCTCCCAACCAGCTTCACCTGGAATGCTTTTCCAACAGTCTTGAAGGAGTTCTCACATATGCTGAGCACTTGTTGGCTGCTTTTCCTTCACTCTGCGGTTCAACTCATCCCAAACCATCTCAAATGGGTTGAGGTCAGGTGATTGTGGAGGCTAGGTCATCTGATGCAGCACTCCATCACTCTCCTTCTTGCTCAAATAGCCCTAACACAGCCTGGAGGTGTGTTGAGTCATTGTCCTGTGGGGGGAAAAATGATTGGATGGTGTATCGCTGCATAATGCTGTGGTAGCCATGCTGGTTAAGCGTGCTTTGAATTCTAAATAAACCACCAGCAAAGCACCATCACACCTCCTCCTCCAAGTTTCACGGTGGGAACTACACATGCAGAGATCCTCCGTTCACCTATTCTGCGTCTCACAAAGACACGGTCCACCTGTCTCATTTCCACCGGTCTCATGTCCATTGCTCGTGTTTCTTGGCCCAACCAAGTCTCTTCTTCTTATTGGTGCCCTTTAGTAGTGGTTTCTTTGCAGCAATTCAACCATGAAGGCCTGATTCACACAGTCTCCTCTGAAAAGTTGATGTTGAGATATGTCTGTTACTTGAAATGTGTGATTCTGAGGCTGATAACTCTAATGAATTTATCCTCTGCAGCAGAGGTAACTCTGGGTCTTCCTTTCCTGTGGCGGTCCTCATGAGAGCAAGTTTCATCATAGCCCTTGATGGTTTTTGTGACTGCACTTGAAGAAACTTTCAAAGTTCTTGAAATATATCTGATTGACTGACCTTCATGTCTTAAAGTAATGATGGACTGTTGTTTCTCTTCACTTTTTTGAGCTGTTCTTGCCATAATATGGAATTGGTCTTTTACCAAATAGGGCTATCTTCTGTATACCACCCCTACCTTGTCAATATACAACTGATTGGCTCAAACGCATTAAGAAGGAAAGAAATTCCACAAATGAACTTTTAACAAGGCACACCTGTTAATTGAAATGCATTCCAGGTGACTACCTCATCAAGCTGTTTGAGAGAATGCCAATAGTGTGCAAAGCTGTAATCAAGGTAAAGAGAATCTCAAATGTAAAATTAAAATTTGGTTACTACATAATTCCATATGTGTTATTTCATAGTTTTGATGTCTTAAAATAGTAAAAATAAAGAAAAACATTGGAATGAGTAGGTGTGTCAACTTTTTTGAATGGCACTGTATGTATGTGTTTTACTTATTGTGGGCATGTAATTGTGAGCATGATTTAAATGGACCTGTTTTCTGAACTGAACACTTGTTGGACTATGTTTTGTATTCTGTTTGATGTTTTATGTAATAAAAGTGACTTCCTGTAAAATGCCCCATTTTCACTATACATACAGGACATGTGCAGTATTAGGGTGGTTAACAGTATCACCCACTAGTGTGGTTATAACAGACTGTTTATTAGCAGGTAAGGAGAATGCAACATAGCAGCGATACAGATGTGACTGTGGCATTTGGGGGGGGGGGGTCCTCCTCTCACATGGTCAGCTCCTGTGGGAGAGAAGAAAGAGGGAGAGAATTACTTGGGCTTGGATGCATGAAGAACTTATATTGTTTTTTTCAAGACCTGTTGAATAAGCACTGTTGCAATCATCAGTAGGTCATAACAGCAAATGTAGGCCCAATGTGGACAATAGTGTGTTACAACAGATTCCTTCATCAATCCCTCCTCACCATGATAGCGTTAACGATGTCGTTGGTGTTGTGTCTGAGGGCACGGACAGCTTTAGAACGGGACACGTTAGCCTGGGCCATCACCAGCTCTATATCCCTCTGCTCCAAACCTCCCTCGTCCACCTGACAGACAGAGGTCAAAGTCAGTTGCACTGTGGAACACTTCTGAAAATGAAAAACAATGCTACAGTTCTTAATAGCCATCAGGCTAACTACAGTAGCGCAGTGGTGTAAAGTACTTAAGTAACAATACTTAAATACTACTTAAGTAGTTTTTTACTTTTACTTCACTACATTCCTAAAGAAAATGATGTACTTTTTACTCCATACATTTTCCTTAAGACCCAAAAGTACTCGTTACATTTTGCATGCTTAGCAGGACAGGAAAATGGTCTAATTCACATACTTATCAAGAGAACATCCCGGTCATCCCTACTGTCTCTAATCTGAGCTACTCACTAAACACGTGCTTTGCTTGTAAATTATGTCTGAGTGTTGGAGCGTGCCCCTGGCAATCCATAAGTTAAACAAAACAAGAAAATGGTGCCGTGTGGTATGCTTAATATAACTAATTTGAAATTATTTATTCTTAAGTATATTTGAGCAATTACATTTACTTTAGTATATTTAAAACCAAATACAGGATTTTCATGTGTGACTTTCACTTTTACTTGAGTCATTTTCTATTAAGGTATCTTTACTTTTACTCAAGTATGGGTAAAAGTTGAGTACTTTTTCCACCACTGCAGTAGAGAGGACTGAAATATAACAACACTAGACAGAATTGTTTCATATTAAGATCTAAAAGAACTACTGTACATGAAAGGGTAAGAATAGTGTAAAGATTGGTGTTTTTCCTTGACATAATGAGTGAGCATGCATTTCCGTACCTCCTCCTCCTCGCTCTCCTCCTTGATGGTGAGGCTTGGTGGTGCAGGGGGCGCCAGGGGGGAGGCCTCCACCGGGACCTTGAACTTCTCTGCCGCTGCCTTGTGCACCTGTTGAGACAGGTCCTCTATCTAGGAAGGAAATAGGAAGAGAGGTCACCTTGGCCTCTGAACACAATGTAGATGAGAGAAAAGAGAGAGAGAGGGGGGGATAAAGAGAGGGGTTAGAGAGGGCGAGAGAGAGTGAGAGAAGGTTAGGATGTCACCTTGGCCTCTCCAAACACGATGTAGATGTCTGACGCGGGGCTCTTGAAGACGTCAGGTCTGCTGATGACAAACAAGATGCTCTTCGACTTCCTTATAGTGATCCTGGTCACACCGTGGACCGGCCGCAAGCCCAGTTTGCCCATGGCCTAAACACACACACACACTGGTTACACCATGATGCGGCCAAACACACAGAATACACACACATTTGCTCTGTGTTTGATTAGCTGAGTCTGCCGCATGGAGCAGCTGTGTTCACATCTCGCCTTGCGGGCCTTCTTCTCACTGCGGCTCTGCTTAGGTCTGTTAATCCCCTCATCAGCAGGAGAGATGGGCTGAGAGAGAGAAGGAGGACAACAAAATCAATTCAACACATCAAACCTGAGAACATTCTACAGTAGTTTACCCATATCCAGACTGATAATATGGAACAGATCTCTGAAGCTGCGACCCATTCAGAAAATACAGGCCCCACAACACGCATCCTTCTTACCCCCCTACCTAAAGGTAATGACATCAATATGTTATTACATAACACACAGTGAAAGCAAGGTTTCCACCCTTGGAGGTGAGGGGACTTCTAGAGTGTTCTCTGCTCACACACGGTAGATTCACCTGGGGTTCTGAGGATCTCAGTGGCACCACCTCTGGTTCTTCCAACTCTGGCACTGATCCCTCACTCTCCGACTCATTGCAGGAGCCCACTGTGGAACACACACACACACTGTTACTCTCAGAGGACTGCATCACATCTTCATTGCTATGGCAACTAATGACTGAGATGTAGATGATGAGGATATGGTGTAGCTCGTTAGCACTCTGGTAATGGGACAGTCCATGATAAATGTCTAGGACTAACCTAATCACCGATCTTTGAGGAGAAATAGATCACCTCATTAAATAGCAATGGCATTTCATCTCTATGCTATGGAACATGCATGTTATGACGTATAATTACATTCTGTACTACTGTGTTTCAATGCATGTAGCATTGTTCATTATGCTGCAGTGCTACCACACATACAGTACACATAAATCCCCATCCATGATTCTATGTACATATCATCTACCGGGAGGTCAGTTTTAGCTAGATTGACCCAGAGGTTTCAGGTTGACTGACGGTTTCCCTGAAATAACCTCTATTGAAAGATGTGCAATAACAATATAAAATGATCCTCTCTTCCTGGAATCTAAAGTATGTCCTTCATCAGGACCATAGCAGGACCACTAGACATATTCAGAGCCATCTGTGTGTGTGAAGGTCATAGGTGGAGTCACTTCTCAGAATCACTTTCTCAAGGAAACAGAGAGAAACAGACAGAGAGAGAGAGAGAGAGATGGGTTTGGAGAGCACGTACAGTTGTATTTGAAGGACAGGTCCAGCTCCTGTGAATCCTTGTGGCTGATTGGACAGTCTGTCTGTCTCTCAGTTGGTTGGCGGGAGGAGTGAAGCAGTATCTCTCGCTGATTGGAGGAGCCAGACTCTTTATGAGAAGGGTTTCCCACAATCCCCCTGGGCTGAGTCATGTGACATCGTAGAGGAACAGCAGTGTCATCGTCATCACTGTCTGTGTCCATCCCATCTGCAACAAAATCCAAGTTCACACAGGTTGGACTGATTCAGGATTCACTGATTCTTGATTACCAAAAAGAGAAAATCAAATCACCCCACACCCCTATCTCTCCTGAGTGTAACTCACCTCTGTCCTGTGGGCTTTGTGACTGACCTGGCTTGATCTGTCTATTGGGCTTGGTGAGGAGGTTTGGCTGGGGCTGGGCCTGGCAGTAGATGTCTAGGACAGGCACTGTGGTTGAAGCCTCCAGTCGTGGCAGAGACTCCTGGGTGGGCTGGGTAAGGCTGGGGGTCGAGGGAATGGCTGACGTGGGTGTAGATGAGAATGAGGAGGGAGTAGGGGACATAGGGACACTTTCAGTGGGTATAGGGGGGTGCTTAGGAAGGGCGATAGGGATAGTAGAAAGGGTTGCGGAGGCTGCCTGAAGATTGGTTGATTGAGGCTGGGTGTCTAGGAGTGGGGTGACAGGCTGGACTGTGGTGAGGAGAGGCTGGGACTCCTGTATGGGGGTGGGGAGGTCCTCATTTGGCGGCACCATGAAGGTACTGGGGGGAGGAGAGGAGGAGAGAGGAGAGAGGGAGAGAGGGGGAGGAGAGGAGGAGGGAAGAGGTGGGGGAGATGAGGAAAGAGGAGAGGAGGAGGGAAGAGGTGGAGGAGAAGAGGATCTATTCTGTTCTGTAGGGGAGGCATGGCCACTCCCCACATTGTTATCGTTGATGTCCTTCCTGCTTTCTGTCTGGCAGCCAGGCAGCGGCCTGTTGTCAAGCATTTCCTGGTGCACTTCCGTGTTCACTTCCTGGTTGACTAGGAGAGCGGGAGCGATAGGGCAGAGGTTGGTAGGACTAGGGGGAGTCGGGGCCCTGGAGACGTTTATGTTTTCCCCTCTCCTCTCGGACTCTGCCTCAGGTTTGCCCTTCACAGGTGTCCTCTGTCTGGTATCTGCAGCAGATTTTTGTCCCCTAATGTTCTTATTCTTTTGCTTCCCTGGTGGGGAGGCGACTTCTAGGGTCTTGGCAGTGAGAGCTGGTTCCTGTGGTTGATCAGTAGACCCAGAGTCTGACAGAGATTGTCTGCGTGGCTGACTGGGTCTGTCTCTCCTCTCTGGCTGAGGAGGAGTGATGGCTTTCTCTGTGCTCAGCTCGCCCTCGGGTGTCTGACGCTGTGCAGGTTCTGGAACACTCTCTGTTGGAGAGAATCTCTCCTCTGCTCTCTCCTCCACCTCTCTTTCCCCTGAAATACAAACACTACTCTCCTGTCCTTCTAAGGCCATGCACGTCTTTGGTTGGTCAATGTGCCTGTCAGTCATCTGACCGCCACCACCCTCTCTTTGGCTCACCGTCTGTGGCTCTGTCTCCTCTGGCTGAGGCTGGGAACAGAGTTTTTTCACACTTTCTACTGTGTCTTTGCCCACTGATAGGGAAGATTCTTGGAAAACTTGGACCTTCTCTACTGTGTCTTTGCCCACTGATGGGGAAGTTTCTTGGGAAACTTGGACCTTCTCTACTGTGTCTTTGCTCACTGATGTGGAAGGTTCTTGGGAAATTTGAACCTCATCTACTGTGTCTTTGCCCACTGATGGGGAAGTTTCTTGGGACACTTGGACCTTCTCTACTGTGTCTTTGCCCAATGATGGGGAAGTTTCTTGGGAAACTTGAACTTTCCCTACTGTGTATTTGCCCACTGATGGGGAAGTTTCTTGGGAAACTTGGACCTTCTCTACCGTGTCTTTGCTCATTGATGGGGAAGTATCTTGGGAAACTTGGACCTTCTCTACTGTGTCTTTGCCCACTGATGGGGAAGATTCTTTGGAGATTTGGACCTTCTCTACTGTGTCTTTGCTCACTGATGGGAAAGTTTCTTGGGAAACTTGGACCTTCTCTACTATGTCTTTGCCCACTGATGGGCACGTTTCTTGGGAAACTTGGACCTTCTCTACTGTGTCTTTGCTCACTGATGGGGAAGTTTCTTGGAATAATTGGACCTTCTCTACTGTGTCTTTGCTCACTGACGGGGAAGTTTCTTGGGAAACTTGGACCTTCTCTACTGTGTCTTTGCCCAATGATAGGGACGATTCTTGGAATACTTCGACCTTCACTACGGTGTCTTTGCTCGCTGATGGGGAAGTTTCTTGGGAAACTTGGACCTTCTCTACTGTGTCTTTGCTCATTGATGTGGAAATGTCTTGGGAAACTTGGAACTTCTCTTCTGTGTCTTTGCTCATTGATGGGGAAGTTTCGTGAAAAACTTGGACCTTCTCTACTGTGTCTTTGCCCACTGATAGGAAAACATATTGGGAAACTTGGACCTTCTTTACTGTGTCTTTGCCCACTGATAGGGAAGATTCTTGGGAAACTTCGACCTTCTCTACTGTGTCTTTGCCCACTGATGAGGAAGATTCTTGAGAGACTTGGACGTTCTCTACTGTGTCATTGCTCACTGATGGGGGAAATTCTTGGGAAACTTGGACTTTCTCTATTGTGTCTTTGCCCACTGAGAGATGAGTTTCTTGGGAGACTTGGACATTCTCTACTGTGTCTTTCCTCAGTGATGGGGAAGTTTCTTGGGACAGTCTGCCTGACTTGGAGTTGCTTGGTCTGATTTTATGGCTGAAGGATCCAAACGCCCCACCCAGCAGAGACAGAGCAGGTTCTGCCTGTTTGACTGCTGGGTTAATATCTGTGTTACTGTTGGGTCTGGAAATGGCTGCCTCTACTGAACCAGGGCTCTGGTCTGAGACAGTCTGTGGTTTACCTCCTGGTGGTGAGACACGCCCAGGTCTTTCCATGGATGAGGAAGCCTGTCTTATGTCTGATTGGTGTGTTGAGCTGTCAGTTGATGTTGTTGGCCCATCGGAGGCTGCAGCAGCCTGTGGTCTCACCTCTGTGAGTGGTATGTTTGAGAGAGACGCCCTCAGACTCACACTCTGGCTCTGGTGTCTCACCTCCTCTGACAGGGCATTCAGAGTCACACAGGTTGGCATTCCAGAGGATAGGAACACTGAGTCATTGTTGTTGTTTTCCTGCTCCTTCTTGTTTTGCGGGTGACTCTGCAAGTTGCTGACATCATCCTCTGGGAATTGGGAGCTTCCGTCCTCTCCTCCCCCTGCCTCTGATATCTCCTCGATGGACCTCCAGGTGGACAGGTTGGACTCTGGCACTCCCTCTCCCACAAGCTCGACATCTGCCATCTTGTCTGGCCGACCACACAGGCTGTTGTTGTCTTCTTCGTCCCCCATTATATCACCCACCTCATCCTCATCTGTGCCGACATTGGGAAGCCCGGAGAGTGTCTGTCTAATCGTCTGTCCAATTGTCTGTCCAACCGTATGTCCCTCCACCTCACACAGTAATAGGGTCTGTGCCTCCAACCCACAGCCCTGCCCCAGAGAGAGAGATAGGGCCTCCCCTGCCCCCCAGGCCCCAGCCCCTGCTCCTAACCCCATCCTATCATCCCTCCAGCCCCCATCCCCCCACCTCCCCCCTGCGTCTGTCTCTGAGTTCTCCCTCTTGGGAGAGACAGCCAGGGGTGTGTGAGGGGAGCCCAGGGCTACAGGGCCCCCGTCCTCAGTGCTCAGGGTGTTCTCCCTCAGGTTCTCCTGGGCGGGGTCACATGGGCAGATGTCAGGGGTCAGGGACAGGTTGTCAGCCAGGTCAGGTGAGCTCTCAGGGCAGGAGGAGACAGGGATGTTGCTGGGGTTAGGCTCTTTTGGGTATGAGAGCAGAGGGACCCCCTTGTTCAGGTCGTTGGTGGCTGTGGTCCCTTCAAGGACCTGATGGGAGTCCACACCTTCAGCGTTGCTGTTCTCGTTCTTCTGGTCCAGTTCCAGCACTGACACCAGAAGCGGTTTGGACCGGACTGAAGCCGCTGCCACCCCAAACACACGTGGGAGCGGCTTACGAGGCTCAGAGGTCTTCTGTTTAGGCCGGGGTGTGTCTGACTTAGAGGGGCGTGGCTTAATGAGTAGTTTGAACGAGTCTCTGTCTGTCTGCTCTATGTGGTCCTCGTCTGAAGTCTCTGTGCTCTGTTCATTATTCTCTCTCTCCGCACCGCTCTGTTTGTCCTTCCCTCTCTCCCCACCGCTCTGTTTGTCCTTCCCTCTCTCTCCACCGCTCTGTTTGTCCTTCCCTCTCTCCCCACCGCTCTGTTTGTCCTTCCCTCTCTCTCCACCGCTCTGTTTGTCCTTCCCTCTCTCCCCACTGCTCTGTTTGTCCTTCCCTCTCTCTCCACTGCTCTGTTTGTCCTTCCCTCTCTCCCCACTGCTCTGTTTGTCCTTCCCTCTCTCTCCACCGCTCTGTTTGTCCTTCCCTCTCTCCCCACCGCTCTGTTTGTCTTTCTCTCTCTTTGCACTGCTCCTTTTGTCCTCCTCTCTCACCGTACCAGCCTGTACTTCCTCTGCAACTGCTTTGGCTCGCCCTGCTTCTGTTGCCAGGGTCACAGGGCTGTTATGGGATGGCTGGGTTGCCAGGGTGACAGGATTGCTGTGGGATGCTGTCTCCTCGATTGTAGCAGCAGGGTTAGTGTTAGGAGTAGCAGCAGGGTTAGTGTTAGGAGTAGCAGCAGGGTTAGTGTTAGGAGTAGCAGCAGGGTTCGTGTTAGGAGTAGCAGCAGGGTTAGTGTTAGGAGTAGCAGCAGGGTTAGTGTTAGGAGTAGCAGCAGGGTTAGTGTTAGGAGTAGCAGCAGGGTTAGTGTTAGGAGTAGCAGCAGGGTTTGGGGTGGAGCATGTACCTGGGGTAGTTTTGGGAGTCAAGGCTGTAGCAGGGTTAGTGTTAGTGGTACAGGCTGTAGCAGATTTAGCGTTAGGGGCAGGAGCACTGATAGTGTTAGGGGTAGAGACCGTAGCAGGGTTCATTTCAGGTGTACAGATGGTAGCAGGGTTAGTTTTGGGCGTGGAGGAAGTAGCAGAGTTATTTTGTGGGGTTGAAGCTGTAGCAGGGTTAGTGTTAGTGGTACAGACAGTAGCAGATTTAGCATTAGTGGCAGGAGCACGGTTAGTCTTGGGGTTAGAGAGAGATACAGGCTTGGTTTTAGGGGTTGACACGGTAGCAGGGGTAGTCTTTGGGGTAGTGAAGGCAGGGTAAGGGGTTGTAGAAGGTTTAGGGGTAAGGGTAGAGACAGAAGGGCTCTCCTGAGAAGGAGCAGGGACAGGAGGGTCAGAGGACTCTGAAGAGATCTCCATTTCACTCCCACTACTGCTGTTGGAGGACTCGGGGTGGGCTGATTCCGCAGGTTGGGCAGGTGCAAGTGCAGGTTGTGGTGGTCTGGGTCCTGGAGGATCCTCAGGTCGGGGCTCTTTGTCACCTGGGGGATTGATTAGGCTAGGTCTGCTCTGGGACTGGGACAGTTCAGTGCTGTGGGCCTCTGGTCTGGTTTCAGGCTGAGGTTTGGCTTGGTGTGGTTCTGTGGGTAAACCTGTGGGTGGTCCTGTGGGTGGTCCTGTGGGTGGTTCCGCATGTCTCTCTGTGCTGTACAGCCGCTCATCCTCTTCGCCATTATAAGAGGCGGAGTCTAGTGAGTCGTCAGTGTCGTCATGGAAACAGAAGGACTCATCCAGCCCTTCGTTGATGGAAGTCTCCGACAGTGAATGAAGGAAGGAGGCCGAGTTGTCCTCTTCAGCTGGGTCATTTACAGCCTTACCCTCACCCTCCTCCTCCTCTTCCTCATCCTCACCCTCCTCTTCATCCACCTCTTCCTCTATTGCTATTTCTACCTTAGCCTCCTCTATCTCTACCTTAGCCTCCACTTCTTCCTCATCATCTTCATCATCATCCTCCACGTCCCCCTCCTCCTCTCCAGCCGCGTACGCATCCACATCGTTCCCTTCGTTCCTGTCGTTTCCCTGTCCTCCCTCATTCCCCTCTGTGGGGAAGAGAGTGATCTCCATGGAGTCTGCCTGGAAGAGGAGACTGGTGTGGAGGGGGAAGTTAAGCAGAGAGGCTGGGACCATACTCTCCTCCTCCTCCTCCATCTCTCCATCATCACTGTAGGAGCCTGGGAACAGCAGGAAGGTACCCATCTCTCCGTAAGGGCTGGAGTTATCCCCGTCTGACACATCTGGAGAGCAGGTGTCCATGGTAAGGTTGGAGGAGGCAGGGTTGATGCTGGAGGTGTGAGGGCTTAGGTTCCCCATTTCTGGGGTGAAGGAGATGGAGGTCAGCCGTGGGGAGTCTGCTCCATCCTCTGGGTTGGTAACGGGAGGGTAAAGCTCCTCAGACACACAGGCCTGCAGCTCCAGCTCCAGGCCTCTTTGCAGCAGGGGACTAGAGTACTGCTGTCCCCCAGCCAGAGCATCCTCTGCTGGGCAGAGCGAGCCCTCCGACTCCCCTCCATCTTCCTGGGAGTCGGTGCTTCTGCCACTGCTGCTCCTCAATGGGGAAGTGTCCTCTGTCACCCAGCGAGGGCGACAGCTACCCCTTGAGACTGTTGCTTCCTCACTCCTCCTCCCCCTTACCTCCTCTCTCAGCACCTCCTCCTCCTCCAGGATCACAGTCTCTGCTAGACCCTTATAGAGGCAGAACCTCCACTCTGCTGCTCCTCCTCCTTTCTCCTCTGCCCTCTCCCCTACTGCTCCCCTATCCTCCCCCAACTCGTCTCCGATTTCGGACAGCGAGCTGACAAAGCATGCAGGTGCCTCCTGCACCTCCTCTGCCAGGAGCAGATTTGGGGAGGTGCAGGGGGAGGTGGAAGAGGTCCAGCTGCCCCCCTCTGCTGTGACGTAGGAGCCAGAGGGGGAGGTGAGGGGGGAGCACAGGTCCTCACTGTCCGAGGGTGAGTTTGGTGAGAGGGGAGAAGCTGGGGAGCCGGGGTAAGAGCGGTGTTTGAGGTGTAAGGGGCGAGCAGCCATCTTGATGGGGGTGGAGGGGGCGGTGTAATACAGGTCAGGATCCAGGGACGAGGGAACACCCACTCTCAGAGGGTCCACGGCATAGGCCGGCTCAGTAAAGGATAGGATAGCAGGGGGATAGGCTGGCTCGGACAGGGAGGGCATGGCATACATGGCACATACAAAAGGCATTTCACCATAGGGAGACAGCCCTGCCTCCAAAGGGCTTAAGCTGCCAGTCAAGCTAACATCCACTGTGACTGGCTCTGAGGAGGGAGGGGAGGCAGGGATGAGGGGGGTTAGGAGAGGGGTGAGGAGAGGGCTAATGGGCAGGACAGGGCTTCTCTCCTGCTCTTGCTCCATCTTTGAGGTCAGGGGTGAATTGTCTCTCTCCTGCCCTGTGTCCAGTTGGGCCTTTTCTCCAGCCTCGGCCTGGGTCTCTAAGGGAGGCTTAGGGACCTCCGAGACTGGGCCTCCGGGCAGGGTTATTGCCTGGCTGCTCTGCCCGCATGGGCACTTCCCTGTCAGGGTTTTCTTGGTCTTGAGCAGGGCCTCCTGGCCCATCACCACCCGTGTGTCCATGTTCTCTGGCTCCTTGTAGTCGCTCTCCACCTCTGAGCCCATCAGAACCTGGAGAACGTAATGAGAACGTTGGAAAAAGATAAAGAGAAGAGTAGACCATTGGTAAACATACACACACATACACACACCTTGATTCTCTCCATCTTCACGGGTCCACTGCGGCGTCCACAGGGTCCATGACCTCCAAACGTCCCGCTAAGTCGGACCGTGTTACTGTGGCGACGGTCTGAACCTTCAGGCTGGGGTCGCGGTGTCGCGGAGGAGCTGGGTGTGGCCCGAACCAGCCGTGGCCCGAACGGAGAGGTGCATGATGGGAGCAGCTTCTGAGGGGTGCTGGGGGAGGGACTAGAGCCACTGTCACTAGGGGTGGAGCCACTGTCACTAGGGGTGGAGTCAGTGGAGGCATGTCTGGTCATGTCTGAAAGAGGAGCGAAAGAGAAAAAACTGTTTCTGTAAGGTAATGTTATGTCCATGAGGTCAGAATCACTAGCTGCTTCATGACGTGGCAACAGTAACTGTAATGGAGAAAAGGCAACTGGAATTTCAGTTTCCTCCTGAATGTATTAAAAATAACACAATTAAAATACGAAATATCTGTAATGAATGCTGTAGTCTCTTTGCCTTTGTTGAATAGAAACAGTCCTTTCAGCTCTCTCCTTGAAGCTTGTTCTCCCTCCATTACCGTTACACACACAGCCATACCTAGCGGGTCTAGAATTTCACCTAAATGTCAGAGAAAACAGGTGACTGAAAAGACCACACTCACAGCAGGGTACACATCAAGTGGCATCAACATATCAAAATATAAGGTCCCTACTGTTGTCACTTACAATCATCAACTACGGCTGGGTGAATGGAGCCCATTTACTGGTAGTGAGTTCTGAATGAAATGTGTGCTCCCTCCATTTACAGGGCTCACTGCCCAGGATAGTTCTTTACTCAGGCACTTTTCCTTCCACAGTAGTGACTCCTGGCCCCCAAGGGAATGGAACACACCCTGAGTTTGTTGAAGTCTGCATATCTGGCTGCTATTAGGGCAGTTGAGCCCTCACTGTGCACGAGTGTGTGTAAGCTTGTGCATGTTGGTGTTTTTCCCCTCTCCTCTAATCTTTCCTCTACCCATCTAACAATTCTTTATGAGGCATTGGAAAACCTCCCTGGTCTTTGAGGTTGAATCTGTGTTTGAAATGCACTGCTCGACTGAGGGACCTTACAGATAATTGTATATGACTTGTTAAGCAAATTTGATTTGATTTGAAATGTTTTGTCCTAAACATATTTAGGCATGTGATAACAAAGGGGTTGAATACTTATTGACTCAAGACATTTCAGCTTTTAATTTGTAATTAATTTGTAAACATTTTTAAAAACATAATCTACTTTGAAATTATGGGGTATTGGAGAAAGAGAGAGAAAAGACAAGAGAGAATGAAAGGAATTGAATAAAGAAGAATTCATATTGATTGATGGGTAACATCGAGAACATGCTGGTCCTGTGTGATATTCATCCCAGATCCTGCAGGGGCGCTACATGCAGGGTTTCTGTTGCCCTCTTCCGTTGCTTGATGCTTGATCGTACTACAGCTAGCACAGTTCGATAACTTCACTAGCTACTTCATGTACAACTTCAAAATACCATGCTAACACTGCTCTCAGTGCTAAGTGGTAAAATTATGGCCAACATGGTAGCTAGCTTATGCTACTTCTTCTCTTATTTGAAATGAGGCTATTGTTGCTAGCTCTCATCTTTCTCTTTGCACTTTTGCTCTCTCTCATCCTCATCTTTCTCTCTTGCGCTACCTCTCTCTCTCTCTCTCTCTCTCTCTCTCTCTCTCTCTCTCTCTCTCTCTCTCTCTCTCTAATCAGACACTCAGATTAGCCATAGGCTAAATAGAGCCATTATTAGATTACCGCCTTTCCCTCGACACACACACACTCCACTCCAGTGACTACGCCATCGTCTCCATAACCTTCAACCAGAAACGAAGGATCATTTTGAGAGAAAATGACAGAATGGAGGAGAGGAACTAGGGCAAGAGTGCGAGTGGAGGAGGGAGTCTGGATCAGTCAGAGAGAGAGAGAGAGAAAGAGAAAGCGAGAGAGGGATCGGCAAAGAGGGTATTGTCCATTCTATTATGATCAGCTCTGCTGCTCCTTACTGATATTACGGTTCTGCAGGATTTAAATGAAAACAACACACTAGAGTTCTTATGAGATTTCCCTGAAATACCTGAGTCCTGTCATGTACTGTGAGTGCACAGGCCAAGGTTATTATAGTAAACGAAAACGAAAACTAATCATGAAAAAACAATTTAGTAACTGAAATAAAATAATTAACAAATATCTTTGACTCCAAAACTAACTAAAATAAAATAAAAACCAACATGAATTATGTTCATTTTTTGTTTTTCTTCTAAACTTAGGGCATGTAGTACTAAAGTAAAAAATAATTGGATCGGTGTAAAAATGGTAAAAATAGAGAGTTTTCTTCTCCCATATTTTTTGCACCAGTCTCGGGACCATTCCTTTTAAATCCAAGTCACATTGAGATTGACTTTATAATTTAAACCTAACCTATAACCTGACCCTTCACCTAATGTATTTACCAAAGATGATCTATATACTGACAAGAGATGGGACTCAATGCTCTAACAATGGGAATAAATGTCAGAAAAGGCAGAAGGCAGGCGGGAGGAGGTGGGAACAGGCTGGAACATTCTAGCTAATAAGAGAGCAGATTTGCATGTGAACAATGGGCAAATCTCCAATATAACATAAAAAATATATATAATAATTCAAATGGCTCCAGCCTCCCTAAAACCTCCCTAAAAACTGAAACAAAATAATATACAACTACTACTAAATAAAAACTAGAAAATCAGGTCTGAAAATAAGCTAAAACTAAACTGAATTGCAAATACAAATCGAAAAACGAATAGAAATAAAAACGAATAGAAAAGCACTAAACTATAATAACCTTGGTACAGACATAGGGATATGCACACATTCACACAGACACACAAACACTGACCAGAGAACAGGACTTTATTCTCTTCTCTCAACTGGGCCATCGCCATGCACAGTGACCTCAGACACAGACACACACACACACACACACACACGCACACACACACACACACACTTGCTCCACCAGGAACCCAGATATCACTTACTGATGGAGTATGCGGACTCTCTCTCTCCCTCCCTCTTTGTTTATCTCTGATAGCCAATCCTCGTCTTGCTGCATTTCTCTTTGTCCTCTTTCCCTCCCTCCTTTCTTTTCCCTCTCTCTATTTCTTCCTTTCTCTCCTGTCTCCCCCTTCCCTTTCCCTTCCTTCCTCTCTCTGTGCCTGTGGTCTAGCTAATAGCTAATAGCGTCAGCACTTAGCTGCACTGTCTCTATCCCTGCCGAGGCCCAGGCCCAGGGTGGGGATGTTTATCACTGGATTGTTATGCTGAGTCATGTCACGCACGCACACACAAATTTGTCACAGAGATGCATACAAGGACACAATAAGACGTGTGCCGCTCTAAGGTTTCTTTGTTTGTGTGTGTGTGTGCGTGTGGCTCTGCCAACACACACATGCTTGGAGTGTGCAGGCCGCAGCAGGCTGGAGCAGGCTGGAACTGCGTCACAGAGGCTGCTTCCACGGCCTGTCAGGCCCCAGAGGGAGCTTCTATTTCAGCCTTCACTCCAAGACAGTCCCAGGCCTTGAGACAAGCCCCAGGAGCCTACTGCCTCACAATACCTCTCTCCAGCTCTCTGCCTCTCCCCCTTTCTCCCTCCCTCCCTCCCTCCCGCTCTTTCTCTCTCTCCCACCATCATCCTATTCTGCTGCCCTCTCTTCTCATCTAACCATAGCGTTCTCAGTGCATGATGCACTCGTTCAAAACAGTGATGTTTCGGATTGAAAGGAACACTCCAGGAACAGACAAGACAATGTAAGAATATGATTTATACTAAACCTAAACTAGTAGGATGGGTATTTTACGAAAAACTAGTGGCAGTGCAATAATACATAGACTAGATGTCTTACTCCAAATAGCAGTCTGGATTACATCACAGCATTAGTCCCAGACCAGCAGAGCTGATACATGCTGTCTGAGATGTACTCCTAATTCCTTTACTGTACCTGTACAGCATCTTATACCATAAATCCCTTTACTATACCTGTACAGCACCTTATACCATGAATCCCTTTACTATACATATACACTATACCTAGGGCCAGGAGTTTTGTGGCACTTTTTGAGGCATTGTGCATTCACAGCATTGTCTACTAGTGTTGCCACAGGTAGGTAATGTTCTGTAATTGACACAAGTTGTCTCCAATCAATCAATCAATGTCTGGTTGTACATGTGTCCAGCAACTGTCAAGCCAACAACTTAACTATTACGCCAAGAGGTCTGAACCTCTTGATGGGCTCACTAGGTGTTTGGTTAAGGTCGCTTCACTACCCCCTTCCTTCAAGAGAGTGTGTCCCCACACTTCCCTCACATGTACACACCTCTTGGGTGGCCTCACGGACTCCATCCCACCTCTGACACCAATGTAGCGAATTTGGGGGGTAGCCCCGACCGGGACTTGAACCCAGATACAGCGACTGTTAAGGCAACACCTTAATTGTTATGCCAACACCAAGAGGTTCCTCTTGGCATAATGATTAAGGTGCATGCCTGACAATCACTGGACCTGGGTGCAAGTCCTGGTCGGGGCTATCCCCCCGAATGTGCTACAATATACTTCCAAGGTTGGTTTCATTGACTCTCCCCTTTAACTGCCCAAATTGACCTATTTTTAGGTACAACTTCTAATTCAGTTCGAGAGGATCAGCTTCAGCAAATTGAGGTGTAGAATCACTCATCTACAAATAGTATTCCCTGCCAAATATTAGGTTTGGTGCGATAAAGATTTGCAGAGCTACACACAACCAGACATTGATTGATTGGAGGAGACAGCTTGTGTCAATTACCAAACATTTCCTAGGATTTCCTACCTGCAGCAACACTAGTGGACAATGCAGGTAAAAGCACAGCCTCAAAACTCCTGGCCCTACCTATACCACTTGTCCCTCTACTGTACAGTCTGAACATATACAGCACCATTGTACCTAGACAGAACCCTGAATGGAGAGAAATTGTGGGGGGCCTTGCTCAAGGGCAGGATCAGAGACCAGCAGCCTTCCAGTTCCATTGCCATTTTTGAGTCTCCCAGCCTGGGGCTTGAAGCAGAAACCTTTTGGCTGCCGGCCCGCCTCTTTTAACCTCTATGCTACTGTACCTTATACCCCAACTGCCTCTACTGTCGGAGAGATAATACCCTAACCCAGGGATCATCAACTACATTCAGCAGCACGTCGATTTTTTCTTGAGCGGATGGTCGGGGGGCCGGAACATAATGACTAATAATTTGTAGACTGCAAATTAACCGCAAGAAGCACAAACCGATATAATGTTTGACCAAAACAATAATTTCGAACCTTGCTTACATTTGTATACGATCACTTCATGTCTCTCTATTATGCGTGGGAATACCTGGGAACAGATTTCTTAAATTAAAATCACTTGGAGTGGATTTCCAATGAAAATTCCCCCCAAAATAAACATTATATATTTATTAATAAAACCACAAATAAAACCTAACCCTTACACTGTACTTCTACTGTCTGAGACATACATTTATCCCCCCAGTGTACTTATCCCCCTTCACTTCAACACAATGAACATAATACACAGTCTGGGAGATGCAACTCCTATACTCTAACTTTACTGTCAAGTACAGCATCTAACACAGAATACATCTATTGTCTGCTAGATACAAACCTACCAGATGCAACATAACAACAATACCATAATAACCATATTGACTACATCATCTCATCAATAGCTATGTTAGCAGTAAGTAGCATACAGTGACATGTACACACACAGTTCCAGTAGTTGATGTCTTATCTAACATGAACAATTTGTTTTCAAATGCTCAGATTTCCCCTACATCAGTCCTTGTCTGAATCTGTTCCTTCAGTATCTGGCCCTGCTGTTACTGTGTGGATGCTGCTGCTGAGTGCGGTGCTGTGTCATGTCCCTGCATGCTGAGACTGGGGGAAGGGAAGTAACGGATGAGAGAGAGAGGGAGGAGCCGCTCCACTCTGCCCTGAGAAAACACACCGCCACTGGGCAGTGAGATGGGGCTGGGGAGAGAGTGGGGGAAGGGGGTGTGGGTATGGGGTTAGTGAGGGGAAGGGGGAATATGGAGCTGGGGCTCGGGGTCAGGTAGGGGGAAGGGGATGTTTGTGGGGTTAAGTAGGGTAAGTGATGTGGATGGGGGGTCTGGGGTCTAGGCTAGGGTGCTGGAGCTGGAACTAGGACTGGAGTGGAGATCACAGATAGACAGACACAGACAGACAGACAGACATGCCCCAGCTCTACCTCTCTAATCCGTTGGTCTGTCTGCTTCCCACATGGCAGTATAGCAGGTATCTATTATCCCTCCTCTACCAGCCTCTCTGTAACTCTAACATCCTCTCTCTAGTGTCTCGCATGCTCCTCAACCTCCCCGTCTCTCCTCTGCCACCTACACTCTCCCATATCCTCCTTCACCTCTCTCTTTTTCCCCCTCTACCCCCCCCCCCCCCTCCTCCCAGGTAGTCCTACCTGGTTCAGACAGGCCTGTCTGCTCTGCTCCAAGCTCCGGATGTCTTTCTTTGGGGACAGATCTGTGAGAGCTCTCCCCCGGCATGGCTGTCTCTGGATCTCTCTGGCTCTGACGCAACAATAACTCCACACCACCCAGCAGCCAAGGTGAACAGAGAGAGTGCGCAGTAGTGGGAGGGGCAGAGAGAGAGAGAGAGAGAGAGAGAGAGAGAGTGAATGCTCAGCGACCTAGCACTCAGATCTCCTGCAGCACACGTGTGTCTGTATGTGTGTGTGTTAGAGAGCGAGAGAGAGAGAGTGCATGCCTTTCTCTGTGCTGCAGCAGAGCAGAGCCGTGATGATGCTATGAGTGAGACTGTGTGTGGGTCTCGCGATGCTGCCAGTGTGTGTGTGTGTATGTGTGGGCGCATATGTTTGTGTGGAATCTGAGAGGGAGCTGCAGTATTCTCTCTCCTTACCCGTCTGAGCTGCAATGCCTCCCTCCCTCCTCCCCTCCCTCTTTCCTTCCTATCCCTCTCTCCCTCCCTCTCTCTCTCCCTGGCGATGACTTGATACTCAGCGATGACGTCAGCAGGTTTCTGCTGCTGTCTGAGTGCCGCCCCCATCCGTACAGAAAGGTACTGCAGAGACAGAGGGCTAGAGAGAGGGTGTGCGGAGAAGATGGGCTATTGCATAAAGAGAGATGGAGGAAATAACAGTTGTGAAAGGGAGATTGAAGGAGAGTTACAAAGAAAGAAAAGAGAAAGGGAGACTTTCAGTCTCCTCCATTTTTCCATTTGTCCCCCCCAAATCCCATAGATCACTGGCAGTCTCCTTGGCAACCCCAAGCTTCCCACGCTGGGTGTGTGAGTATGTGTGTGTATCAGGGGGTTTCTGTGTCTGCTCTGCCAGCTCAACAGAATCCCCTGTCTCCTCTCTCTGCCAATTTCAGCCCGGCTGGCATTCATACATCAGCGGTAATATCCTCCTCTCTCATCTGCTTACTCATATTTCCCTGCTCCTCGCTCACCTGAGGTCAGCAACACACAGAAAGACACTGCCCTCAGACAGGATCTGGTCTCTATGACAACACAGTTAATACTGGGACAGCTGGCTGGCTGGGCTCAGAGGTGGGGTGATGAGATCAATCAGTCAATCAACCAACTAACCAATCAATGGAGTTACTTAGCAGCTCACTCTCTATATCGCAACATGATCTCAACACTCATGTGGCCAGAGTTCGAAATGAACCATCATATTATAACATAAGGCTCCAAAGTGGCGCAGCAGTCTAAGGCACTGCATCTCAGTGCAAGAGGTGTCACTACAGTCCTTGGTTCGACTCCAGGCTGTATGACATTCGGCTGTGATTGGGAGTCCTATTGGGCGGCACACAATTGGCCCAGCGTTGGCCGGGGTAGGTCGTCATTGTAAATAAGAATTTGTTCTTAACTGACTTGCCTAGTTAAATTAAAAAGATGTATATTTACGTACATGTTGGAACTGCTACAGAACTAGAATAAGTAGATCAGTCATGATTCTCTCTTTCATGTGTTACACTCAAGACAGTGGTGTAAAGTACTTAAGTAAAAATACTTCAAGGTACTACTTAAGTAGTTTGTTGGGGTTTTTGTACTTTACTTTTTATATTTTTTACTTTTACTTCCCTACACTCCTAAAGAAAAAAATAACTTTTACACCATACATTTTCCCTGAGACCCAAAAGTACTTGTTACATTTTGAATGCTTAGCAGGACAGAACAATTGTCCAACTCATACACTTATGAAGAGAACATCCCAGGTTATCCCTACAGTACTTCCTCTGATCTTGCGGACTCACTAAACACACATGCTTTGTTAAAAAAACAAGAAAATGGTATCGTTTGGTCAGCTTAATATAAGGAATTTGAAATGATTTATTCTTTTATTATATGTTAGCAATTACATTTACTTTTGATACTTAAGTATATTTAAAACCAAATACTTTTACTCAATTGGTATTGTACTGGGTGACTTTCACTTTTACTTAAGTCATTTTCTATTAGGGTATCTTAACTTTTACTCAAGTATGACAATTGGGTACTTTTTCCACCACTGATTCTAGGTGAGATAATAAATGGAAACAGAATCTTAAACATCCTGCTTTATCATTATAGCTGAGCACACACGCTCCAAATCAGTGCTAAGCAACTCAACTACATACGGTGCCTTCAAAAAGTATTCACAACCATTGACTTTTTCCATATTTTGTTGTGTTACATTGAGATTTTGTGTCACTGGCCTACCCATAATCTCAAAGTGGATTATGTTTTTAAAATTCTTTACAAATTAATAAAAAATGAAAAGCTAAAATGTCCTGAGTAAAGTATTCAACCCCTTTGTTATGGCAAGCCTAAATAAGTTCAGGAGTAAAAATGTGCGTAACAAGTCACACAATAAGTTGCATGGACTGTGCGCAATAATAGTGTTTAACAGGATTTTTTAATGACTACCTCATCTCTGTACCCCAAACATACAATTATCTGTAAGGTCAAGCAGTGCATTTCAAACACAGATTCAAACAAAGAAGAGCACCTATTGGTAGATGAGTAAAAAAAAAGGCAGACATTGAATATTCCTTTGGGTATAGTGAAGTTATTAATTACACTTTGGATGGTGTATCAATATACCCAGTCACTACAAAAGATACAGGTGTATTCCTAACTCAGTTGCCGGAGAGGAAGGAAACCGCTCAGGGATTTCACCATGAGGCCAATGGTGAAAACAGTTACTGAGTTTAAATGCCGACCGCATTATCTACCAAGAGAATTCTCCTCGATTATAATCACAGCCGTGTACATCCCCCCCCTCAAGCTGACACATCTACGGCACTGAAAGAAATCCATTGGACTCTATGTAAATTGGAAACCACATATCCTGAGGCTGCATTTATTGTGGCTGGGGATTTTAATAAGGCTAATTTGAGAACAAGGCTCCCGAAATTTTACCAGCATATCGAATGTGCCACCCGGGCTGGTAAAATCCTGGATCATTGTTATTCCAAATTCCGTGATGCATACAAGGCTATTCTCCGCCCTCCTTTCGGCAAGTCTGACCATGACTCCATTTTGTTGCTCCCAGCCTACAAACAGAAACTAAAACAGGAAACGCCCGTTCTCAGGTCTGTTCAACGCTGGTCCGACCAATCTGATTCCATGCTGCAAGATTTCTTCGAGCACGTGGACTGGGATATGTTCCGGATAGCATCTGACAACAACATTGATGTATACGCTGATTCGGTGAGCGAGTTTATTAGCAAGTGCATTGGTGATGTGGTACCCATAGCAACTATTAAAACCTTCCCCAACCAGAAACCGTGGATTGATGGCAGCATT